>CM050164.1:272820868-273070868 GCA_027410445.1 Discoglossus pictus
TATATAATTAATGGGGTAGTAAGTGTAGAGGGTATAAGGGATGAATTAACAACTCATAGGGGAGGAGATGGGGGGAGGGGTAGTATAGTCAATAGGGAGGTAGTACTAAGTAATTCAAGTACAGTGTCAGGCACTTCAGAACTACAGACTCATAACATAAGGTGCATGCTTGCTAATGCCAGAAGCTTTCCATGAAAAATGGGAGAGTTAGAATTATTAGCAATTAATGAAAAATGGGATTTAATAGGCATTACCAAAACATGGTGGGATGAATCTCATGACTGGACTGGTAATCTGGATGGTTATAGCCTATTTAGGAAAGATAGAGGCAATGGTAAATGAGGAGGCGGGATTTGTCTGTATGTTAAGCCTGAATTTAAGCCTATAGTCAGAGAAGATATTTATGGTGGACCTAGTGATAAAGCTGAATGTTTGTGGGTAGAGTTAAATAACGGAGCAGCAAATTCCAAAAGAATATTAGTAGGAGTAAGCTATAAACCCCCAAATATAGCTGAATGTGAGGAAATACAATTATTGTTACAAATTGAAAATGCAGCTGAGCATGGGCAAGTTCTAATAATGGGAAATTTTAATTACCCTGAAATAAACTGGATAAATGAGACCAGCAGTTCAGCTAAGGGGAGCAGGTTCTTGAGTACACTCAGGGATCATTATCTGGCCCAGGTTATACAAGAGCCTTCTAGAAATGAAGCTATCTTAGATTTACTCATCACAAATAATATTGATATAGTATCAAATGTTGGAATAGGGCAACACAGTCTCATTTGAGATTGAATTAAAAAAACTAAATTGTAAGGGGCCAACGAAAACTCTTAATTTTAAAAGGGCAGTTTTTAACCGTCTAAGGGCAGCAATACAAAGTATAGACTGGGACAGAGAACTGGCAGGTAAAAATACTGAACATATATGGACAACATTTAAATCCTTACTAAATATTCATACACATCGGCATATACCGTGTGGGAATAAAAGTAAAAGGAGTAAATCCCATCCAATGTGGCTTAACAATGATTTAATGATCAAGATCAAGTCTTCCTTGTTTTTTTTTTCTGTTTGCCTTCCTCTGGATTAATAAATAATAATAAAAAAAATAAATAAAAATAAATAGTAATTAATTAACAACTAATTAATTAATAGTTAATCCGCATATTGCATATCAGAGGAGATCTTAAAAGGTTGAACTTGATGGACTGAAAGTCTTTTTTCATCCTTAAATACTATGTAACTATGTAACTCGTAAGCGGTTTTTAGCTTGCAAAAAAATGCCAATTGAATAGCAAATTAACTTACGGCCTCACTTACAGGATCCAGTAACTTACAATTGCTCAATTGAATATGCTATGTGCATTAATGGTTACCTCTATTTTAGTTTATAGGTTACTGTGGTGTAATGTCCACATGTGACTTTCTATTAGTCCTTTTTGCCAAACAGCCACTTGCCCTCTTGGGAGTTACATCAAAGACCAATTCTAAAAAAAAAAAAAAAAAACTTTAAATTTCCAACTGATTTAAAACCAGAAAAACCAGAAGAACACTGCATTACAAATATCACTGAAAGTCATAACATTTAAAGAGTTACTAAATCTATGTGCGCAAGTAATAAAATCAAATAATATCTTCAACTGTCCCAAACAAACTAGGCAGTTATATGTGCTTTAGATGCCCTCATTACATAAAGCGTCAACGTGATGACATCTGCACGGTGACGCAATCGCAGGTTTAAATAGCCCACATTTTTTTCTTGTTGTCAATCCCCTGATGAATACAGTTTGAGACACATGGGGAAATGTGCATCGGAAAGGACATCCATATAGGCTGTAGGGTTAAGTAACCCCATTACATGTATGATACTTTTTCGTCAGACACTAGGGTTGTTATTGGTTTAATACAACCAGAGGTATGTTACATGTTTTTTTTTCTGGCTGTATGTGAGCATATTAACTGTATTTGCCTATCATTCAAAAGATTTTTTTTGTCTCTGTATTCCCTTCTATTCACTCCTCCTCTGTTTGGGGCTCTGCCTTGTATCGGCTTGTAATATTTTGGGGATCTGATCTAACTGAAAGCACAACACAGATTTACTAAGTAAATACAGCAACACTAGTAAGTTAACAATCTCATCAACTAGATTGTTGCTTACTATAGGCATAGTTATCTTTACCTGGTATATACGGACATTTTTGGTTCCCTTCCTATATTTTTTTTGGGGGGGGGCTGTCCTCATTAGGGGTTTTAATAAATACTTATACCCCATAAATCAGCCTGTTCTTGTAAATTTTGTACATAGTGTTTTTTTAATTATAATTAATAAAGTTTTTTTTTTTTTTAGTTTGTTGCTACAATTTTAGAAAATAGAGTCTTCGGTAGTCCTAGCCTTGTTGGCCTACATAGGCAAACTTGGCTTTTGTCTTCCAATTAAATCTCCTGTCATAGTTCAATCATGTGTGTAATCACTATGACGCATTATACACCTGAGTTCAAAGTTGACATCTATTTCACAGTATTATGATCCAAAGATCATATCTACTTAGAGATAGATTAGACCTGAATGGGGAAAATTCAATTAGTTAAAGACCAACAGCCTTATTAAATTGTGATTCGGCAAATTTATTTAAGCACATAGCATATTTTTTTACAGAAGTTTTTACTTACTGAAGACATTGCTTTTGCATAGAAGTTCACTAACTAAAAACTTCTGTAAAAAAAATAAAATGCTATGTGCTTAAATAGGGCCCTTTTAAATTTGCTGAATCACAATTTAATAAGGCTGTAGGTGTACCTCAACAAAAGAAATTTCCTAACCTTGTCAAAAATTGTTTATTATGTCACAAATAATTACCATATAAAATATAAAGTATGACCCACACATCAAGGACATATTCACAGTCCCTATAACTTACAATGGAGACCTCTTGTCTGCATGTTCTATAAACTATGTGAGGTAGACGTTACGTCAATACACGTTATCAATACACAGTTGTTTATGTATATGACATAGCTATGTATATAATAAACTAATGTTTTGTCATACCATAAGCAATGTGTCTGTATTTATGATTCTGACTGTTTAGAGACATCAACATAAATCACATTACCAGAATCAACAGAGTTTTGTTTGTAGAAAAACTTTCAGTATACACATCTGTGTTACTCCATAGTGTATGTGTATAATAGTTTCATTTAGTGATCTTATGCATGTATGTAATTATGACATATGGATTACATTATAATACATAACTCCTGATTGATTGTGAGACATGTCTCCATACCTACTTCATATATAGTGCCTTGCAAAAGTATTCACCCCCTTAAGTTCAATGATTTCTTAATCTGAATTTCATGTGATGGATCACAACACAATAGTCTAAGTTGGTGAAGTGAAATGAGAAAAATATATACATAAAACTATTTTTCTAGAAATAGAAAACAGAAAATTGGTATTCACCCCCTTCATTATGAAGCCCATAAAAACCTTCAGAAGTAACATAATTAGTGAAGTGATGTCCACCTGTGTGCAATCTAAGTGTAATAATCTGTCATTACACATACACACCTTTTTTGAAAGGCCCCAGAGGCTGCAACACCTAAGCAAGAGGCACCACTAACCAAACACTGCCACGAAGACCAAGGAACTCTCCAATCAAGTAAGTGACAAAGTTGTTGAGAAGTACGTCAGGGTTAGATTCTAAAAAAATATCCAAATCTTTGATAATCCCCAGGAGCATCATCAAATCTATCATAACCAAATGTTAAGAAAATGGCACAATAGCAAACCTGCCAATAGAAAGCCTCCCACCAAAACTCACGGACCAGGCAAGGAGGTCATTAATCAGAGAGGCAGCACAGAGACCTAAGGAGGGGCTGCAGAGTTCCACAGCAGAGACTGGAGTATATGTACATAGGACAACAATAAGCCTTAAGCTCCATAGAGTTGGGCTTTATGGCAGAGTGGCCAGAAGAAAGCCATTACTTTCAGCAAAAAACAAAATGGCACTTTTTGAGTTGGCAAAAAGGCATGAGGGAGACCTCCAAAATGTATGGAAGAAGGTGCTCTGGTCTGATGAGACTAAAATTTAACTTTTCGGCCATCAAAGAAAATGCTATGTCTGGCGCAAACCCAACACATCACATCACCCAAAGAACACCATGTTTTTCAGTAGCCGGGACTGGGAAACTGGTCAGAGTTGAGGGAAAGATGGATGGTGCTAAATGGGTGATTTGAGGCTAGAACAGGTGGAGGCTCCAACGTCGGCTGTGTTAACACACACACACACGAGTTTAAGTTAAAAAAAAAAAAATCTCAAAAGCGCCTTACACCCGGTTACACACACACACACCGAGGCCGAGGGCTTCAGTTGCTGGCATGGAGCGCCTTCGGCGCTCCATGCCAGCAACTGAAGCCCTCGCTTCCGCAAATGCAAATGCTGGCATTTGCGGTGGTGGAGCATCCCAACATCTCCGCAAATGCGGGTCCTCGCAAAGCACTTAGGGAATGAGGCAATGAGTGCTGCAGGCCATTAAACCCACCTTGGAACCAACCTTAACGTAACAAACACCCACACGAACGAAAAATGGCGGAACTGCGCACACCTAAAAATAGTCAAAACACACCAAATACAAAAACGACATAAAAAGCTTACCCATAGCAGGGGGAGGGCACCCAGTTACACCTCCATTGAAGTCCAAATTCGTGAGTTCAGACACACGAAAATCCCCTAAGCGAGAGAAAAAATGGCCGCCGAAAAAAATGAAAACGAGGCCCAAAGACCCAGGACCGCCCAGCCACCTACAACTTACCCAAGAAGGGATCCGAGATAAGCTCGGAAACCCGGATTAACCACAGGGGATCCGAGAGAAACACCCAGCCCTGCATTAACCCCACATTAACCATCGCAGTGGGGGTCCCGATTGCAAGCGATCGGGGACCCCCGTTGCAATCAAAATTCAAAATTCCCTCGTTACAGATCCTTAAAGGACCATAAAGGTCCTTAAAGGACCAGTTGTAAAATAATAAAAATACACACTGTCACCCTGTCAATCATGGGGGTCAATAGAGACCCCCATAAGCCCTTCATTAAGCCTGTCACTCATGGGGGTCAATACAGACCCCCATAAGCCTCTATTTAACCCCATCAGTCCCATAAGGGTATATTAACACCATTATGGGCCTGTTACAACACAACATTAACCACATAAGTGCCATGATGGTCCTCAAGGACCATCATGACACTAAGTATAAACACTATACTGCACTATACCACTCCCAATAAAACATTAAAGATCAACTAATCACCCTCTACACTAACCTATTAACATCTACACTACCTACCCCCTATTAACCCCCACCACTCTAATTACAGGAAATAAAAAAGCCTAAAGTCACACAAAAAATCTACATTACATGAAATAAAAAAACCTAACTCACAAAAATAAAAATAAACTACATTTGTAATGATATAGGAATCACAAGGTTGTGGAGACCAACAGCCTAGGTCAGTAATGATCCAATTCAGCAACTTGTAGGTGAAACAGGAACAAGGTTTATTGAAGTGATCAGGAACCACACAATAATCTGGCAAGGATACAGAGACAGAAAGTGCCTTATATAGGCCAAGAACCAGACAGCTGACCAGACACAGCTAAAGAGAGTTGTCACTGATTGCATTGCTTTTAGAGTCAAGGTATCAGATCTAAGGGAAATCTGCAAGAGGCAGGCTGGTGTACCGGTAGGGAAGAGGTTTAGCAACATGCAAACCAGGGTTCGAATCCCAGCAGAGTCAATTCCTCACAATACCCCCACCTCTATAGGCGCAGCCTCTGGATTCCCTATTACCCGGTTTAGCAGGGTACTGTGCATGGAAAGACCGAAGAAGATCAGGAGCATGAATATTGTCCACTGGTTCCCACGATCTATCCTCCTCACCATAGCCTTTCCACCGAACCAAATATTGAAGCTTGTTACGGAAGATCCTGGAGTCAAGAATTTTTTCCACTTCGTACTCATCCTCACCATCCACGAGGACTGGAGGTGGGGCAGGCAGGGCTCAGCCAGGGAAAGTATTTTCATAAAAAGGTTTAAGCAGTGCAAATTGAAACACTGGAAGTATTTTCATGGAATTTGGAAGTTGCAAACGGAACGTGACAGCATTGATCTGAGCAATGATCTCAAAAGGTCCCATGAACCTTTGACCCAATTTATGAGAAGGAATCCAAAGCTTAAGATTCTTTGTTGACAGCCACACCTTGTCACCAACATGATAGACTGGGGCCTCCTTTCTATGCCCATCAGCAGCTCTTTTGTAACATTCCTGAGCCTCCAAAAGAGTCTCTTTCAACAGTGCTTGGGAATCACGTAAGGCAGTTAGCCGGTCAGTGACAGCAGGAATGGAAGTAGTAATTGGGAGACTGACTAGAAAGGTCGGATGGTAACCATAGTTGGCAAAAAATGGGCTCAAAGAAGTGGAGCAGTGTTGGGCATTGTTATAGGCAAACTCCGCCGTGGGTAGAAAATCCAGCCAGTCATCCTGCAGGTAACTAATATAGCACCGCAAATATTGCTCCAAAGTCTGGTTGGTTCCCTCAGTCTGTCCATTACTTTGCGGATGAAAAGCTGACGACAGATTTACATTAATACCTAGATTAGAACAAAAATGTTTCCAAAAATGAGATGTAAACTGCACTCCCTGTCAGAAACTACTTCATCAGGCACTCCATGTAAGCAAAATATTTCCCGAACAACCAGGTCAGCCGTCTGTTTAGCTGAAGGGAGACCACGAGCTGGTATGAAATGACCCATCTTAGTTAACCTGTCCACAACAACAAGAATAGTAGTGTGTTCCTTAGAGGGAGGTAGTTCCACAATAAAGTCCATGCATATAGATCCCCAGGGACAATGAGGAATCGGAAGAGGCTGAAGCAAGCCAACAGTGGATGAGCCAGGAGTCTTATGTCTGGCACATACATCACAAGAGGACACATACTTCTTAACATGATACTTCGGCCACCAAAAGGATCGGGCAAGTAGCTCTTGTGTCTTTCGGATTCCTGGATGACCTGCTGGTTTTGAGTCATGGTAAAGACGTAAAAGTTCCAGTCGCACTGACTCTGGAGCAAACAGACATTGTTGAAAAATCCAAAACCCATTAAGCATCGTCATATGGAGATCACGAGGAGGATCACGAAGAACTGGGTCTTCAGCGTAGCCCTTTTTAATGCGAGACATCAGATCAGAAGGGACTGTAACTCCTATAAATATATCCTCCGGCGAGATGGTGGTCTTGGTTACGGTATTATGGAGGGGGTCAGCTATTCTAGACAAGGCATCCGCCTTACCATTCTTGGAGCCGGGACGGTATGTAACCAAAAAATTAAACCTCGAGAAGAATAGTGACCAGCGTGCTTGTCTGGCTGACAGTCTCTTTGCTGATCGAATACATTCCAGATTTTTGTGATCTGTGAGGACAGTAATTGGATGGGTAGCTCCCTCCAAGAGATGTCTCCATTCGGTGAAGGCAGCTTTTATAGCCAATAGTTCTTTATTCCCTATGTCATAGTTTCTCTCTGCTGGCACCATCTGGCGGGAATAGAAGGCACATGGATGTAACAGCATCTTAGGTCCAGTCCTTTGAGACAGTATAGCACCAACAGCTGAATCAGAAGCATCAACTTCCACAATAAATGGTAATTCCGGCTGAGGATGTACCAGGACAGGGGCAGATGTAAACAGAGTCTTTAATCTGGAAAATGCGGTATCCGCCTTATCGGACCACTGAAAAGGAGTCCCTTTATGTGTAAGTTCAGTGATTGGTGTAATAAAGGCAGAGAAATTCTTAATGAAACGTCTGTAAAAATTGGCAAACCCCACAAATCTCTGAACATCTTTTTCATTCTTGGGGATGGGCCAGTCCAGCACAGCTTTAATTTTACTTGCGTCCATACTTAAACCTTTGGGAGTTATTACATACCCCAGGAATTGAATTTCTGTTTGTTCAAACTCACATTTTTCTAGTTTAATGTATAGGTGGTGGGTACGAAGGCGCTCCAGAACTATACGGACCTGTTTTCTGTGGTTTTCAAGATTATCAGAGAATATTAGGATATCATCCAAATATGCCACAACAAACTGATCCAGGAGATCTCGTAGTACATCATTGATAAGATGCTGGGGCATTACACAGCCCAAATGGCATTACTAGATATTCGTACCTGGTTCTGAAAGCTGTTTTCCATTCATCATTTGGTCTTATGCGAACCAGATTATATGCCCCCCGAAGATCAAGCTTCGTAAATATTTTAGCTGAGCGAAGTCTCTCCAAAAGTTCAGGAATCAGAGGCAAGGGGTAGCGGTTTTTAACAGTGATGTTATTAATGTCCCTGTAATCAACGCATGGCTGTAGGCTGCCATCTTTCTTTTCTACAAAGAAAATAGGAGCTCCTGCTGGAGAAGTAGATGGTCGAATAAAGCCTTTGGCAAGATTTTCTTGAAGGTATTCACGAAGAGCTTTCAATTCAGGCTCAGAAAGGGAATATATACGACCAAATGGGATAGCAGCCCCAGGCAACAGCTCTATTGGGCAATCATAAGGCCTGTGGGGTGGAAGCTGATCAGCATTCTTCTTATCACAGACATCTGCAAAATCCCGATATTGTAGAGGAAGCTTAGTCAAGTTTGTAGCAACCATTTCATTAAGGTGTTACTTTAGAGGGTTGACAATTCATTAATCGATACCTAGAGATGTGATAGCAAGATTGCATTTATTGCCATTTAAGGAGGCAATATTAAAGGCAAATTATATGAAGAAAATGATGGACCCTCCATACGAGAAAATTAACATTTTTACAGATATATCTTCACAGACTCTAATGAGAAGAAAGGAATATTCTGAGATAACACGAAAACTAAGGAGAGAAGAAATTAAATACAGATGGAGATCCCCCATAGGCCTAATAATTCAAAAATTGGCATAAAATGATTTCTGTTAAAGAAGGTCTGATTTTGTTAAAACCATGGGATATGCAATTGGACTCACAGAATATTAAAGATAGAATTTCTGAGTCTATCCTGAAAAAAACGGAATGGGAAGTAGTAAAATTACCCTTAAATATAAAAGGAAGCAAGGTAGTGTACAGATAAAGGCTTTATTATGCTTTTGTTTTCTTTTGATTCATTCTAGTTCTAATATGTAAACAGGACTTAACAACTATTTACCCACATCAACGGATGCAAGAAACTCAGGAAATTGCAATATTGATAGTGATTTATCAATAATTTTTATATTTGTTAAATTATTAAACTTTTCACAGCGGTTTAATTAATTATTTATATCTTTTAAAATTACAGTATGTAATCACTAGAGAAATATATTTTGAAAGTAGCATTTTAAGTTGGGACCATTCCAAAGAATTAAATGCAATGGGTGAAGGTACATTAACAGATTAATTAACCATATATATATATAACCATACTAGCGACTTGCCCGTCAAAAAATGACGGCAATGTGATGTATATGTTTGTCAAGTTGTTTAGCTATTAATATAGATTTTTTACATTTGTAAGTATTGTGATATGAACGTGTATTTTTGTAAAATGTTGATGTAATGGTTTTTTAACATGAAATTTGTATCTGAAGAATTGTTAACTTTAATATACATTGAATCCAGAGGAAAGCAAAAAGTAAAAAGCCTTGTTGAAACGTCCCGAATTTTAACATGAAGTTTAAAATATATGTAAGCAATAACCTTCAAAGTATATATTTTGAAACTTGAAACTCTATTCCCTTACTTTATTTTTTAGGTAACTTTGGAACTTGACAAAACATTTGTAGAATTTGGAACATTATAAACAGTAACATAGTGAATACATTTTGTAACCTAATTTTGTATTAAGAGTATTAACAATTGAATGTAAAACCAGTTTCACTTTAAAGCATTCATTATAGTAAACTGTAGGTAATGGTTTTTTAACATGCAATTTTTATCTAAAGAATTGTTAAATTGAATATAGATTTAATGCAGAGTAAGATAAACATTATAAAAACCCTCCTTTAAACGTACACAATTTTAACATGAAGTTTTTAATATGTTTAAGTCAGATACTTATTATGGGCCTCATTCTATTATCGGCCGCAGCCGCTGCGGGGCCGCAAGGACCGGCCGCAAGCTATTCTGCTATTCTATTCCCTTACGGCCGTAGGCTCCGGCAGGCTTGCGGCCGGTGCCTTGCTATCTCTTGCGGCCGCTCGCGCCGGAGGAAAGCCTTTGATCTAAAACGGCCGCAAGAGATTTGCAATTCAATTGCTCCGGGAAACCTCTCTGCAAGGCTAAAAACGAGCCGCAGTTACTTGCAGGAAAAAGGTCTCGCTAGCACCAATTAAGCACATAAAATAGCTCAAATAAAGCCATCCTGCACTTTTAGAAGACTATAAAGGGATTTTTGGTGTTAGAAAAAATAGCACATAATTATCCTGTACTCAAATCCGTAAAATATTTCATTTTTAATATCCGTAAAATATACATGTAAAAAGTCCAGAGTGCTTGGAGCACCTCAGACACGCCCACGCCGCAGCCGGCAAATAAACAGTTAATTTAAACTCGGGTTTGGGCAGATGTGCAAGCTTGAGAGTGGGTTCCTTTTATTCCTCATGTCCCCCAATATGATCCCTAGCATTTACAGAGCTGTACAGTGCAGGCTTGAATTTATTTTTGAGTTTTTATATTTCACAGTTTACGGCCGGTTCCAAGATATGCGGCCGGCCGTAAAAGGAGATCCTTGCGGGGCCGTATAATAGAATCGCGAGTTAACTGAACCCTCGCAAGGAATCGCAGCCTTACGGCCGATTTACGGCCGATAATAGAATGAGGCCCCATGTTTGGAAATGACATTTAAATACCATGGGCCTCATTCTATTATCGGCCGCAGCCGCTGCGGGGCCGCAAGGACCGGCCGCAAGCTATTCTGCTATTCTATTCCCTTACGGCCGGGGACTCCGGCAGGCTTGCGGCCGGTGCCTTGCTATCTCTTGCGGCCGATCGCGCCGGAGGAAAGCCTTTGATCTAAAACGGCCGCAAGAGATTTGCAATTCAATTGCTCCGGGAAACCTCTCTGCAAGGCTAAAAACGAGCCGCAGTTACTTGCAGGAAAAAGGTCTCGCTAGCACCAATTAAGCACATAAAATAGCTCAAATAAAGCCATCCTGCACTTTTAGAAGACTATAAAGGGATTTTTGGTGTTAGAAAAAATAGCACATAATTATCCTGTACTCAAATCCGTAAAATATTTCATTTTTAATATCCGTAAAATATACATGTAAAAAGTCCAGAGTGCTTGGAGCACCTCAGACACGCCCACGCCGCAGCCGGCAAATAAACAGTTAATTTAAACTCGGGTTTGGGCAGATGTGCAAGCTTGAGAGTGGGTTCCTTTTATTCCTCATGTCCCCCAATATGATCCCTAGCATTTACAGAGCTGTACAGTGCAGGCTTGAATTTATTTTTGAGTTTTTATATTTCACAGTTTACGGCCGGTTCCAAGATATGCGGCCGGCCGTAAGAGGAGATCCTTGCGGGGCCGTATAATAGAATCGCGAGTTAACTGAACCCTCGCAAGGAATCGCAGCCTTACGGCCGATTTACGGCCGATAATAGAATGAGGCCCTATGTGTGTAAGTAAGAAACTTTCCAAATTTTTTTTACAACTTGTAACATTATAAACAGTAAGATAGTGAATTAATATTTAAACATAATTTTTTATTAAAAGTATTAACATTTGAATGTAAAAAAAGATGAACTTTAACTTAATCAGTATTAACATGCAATTTCTATCAGAATAATTGTTAACTTCAATATACATTGAATGTAGAGGAAGGCATACAGTAAAAACTCTCCTTAAAACGTACCTAATTAAAGTAATTCCTTACTGACCACATAAACTGGAGATAAACATTAATGTAGGTAGTAATCTTAAGATAACAGACAATATTTACATTGTGACTTAAAAGGTGCTTGAGCTCTTAACATGAACTTTGTAATATGTTGAATGAAAGAACTTGAAAATATTGTTTTTAAACTTGTAACATTAGAAACATTAACATAGTGACTTAACATTTTAACATAATTTTTCAGAATATTGCAAGGCAAGTATTTTGTAAGGCGAATCATCCATAAACAGTACTTAAATTAATTATGACTGAATTAAACAACAAATTGTTATGTATTTTTGAATGCTTTTAAAAAATGTTTTCATGGCTTTAATTTTTATCCTGCAAAGTTATAGTACTTCATAGTAGTCAATGTTTTTAGTAAAAATAAGTCCATCTTCTAATAAATCACCTTGACTTTCATTGTTTTCAATGTAAACTTTAATAGCCTGTGGATTTTTGCACCGTGACAACGCAACGTACAATTGACCATGTGCAAATACTGGTTCTTCCAAGAAAATACCCACAGATTTGAAAGTTTGACCTTGTGATTTATTAATGGTCATGGCAAATGCCATAATAATGGGAAATTGTCTTCTTTGAAGTATAAAAGGGAGACTACTTTCACTTGGTGCTAAATCTATTCTTGGTATGAAAACTCTCTCTCCTTTATCGGTACCAGTTAAAATTTCAGCATCTATAAAATGGTCCTTTAATTGTTGAACAATTAATCTTGTGCCATTGCGTAGGCTTTTTTTGGGGTTCATATTTGGCAGTAACATGATAATTGCACCTTTCTTTAGCTGCAAAATATGTGGTGGCATTCCAGAAGGAGTTAGAGAGTTTATGAATTCAGTCAAAAAGTTAGCCTGACTTTCATTGTCATCAGCAAGTACAGAATCAGCACTGTGATAATTTCTTTGTGGTGCATTAATTTATTTTAAGAATTCGTTATTGAGGATTAATGCATCTTTATTTTTACACGTCAGTATGACTTGGTTGGCAAGCTCGGGATATTCTTTGTTATTTATGCTCCCTTCAAATATAGCCGATATAATATCATGTTGACAAATCATATGAGGTGGGATCTCTACAGTGTCGTCAGCTAAATGTAGTATTTTTTTTGTTCTGCCTTCTCCAACTTTAATAAGCCAATCATTGAAATTAGTTTGGCCTTCTGATCTCATATTTTGTTGCAGTTGAAGATGGGTAAAATGTTTCCATACTGTGCTTGACTTGATAGAGGTTTCGATAATGTCAGTTCGATTTCCATGTACAACGACAGGTAATGTTTGTCTAAAATCGCCACCCAACAACATTACCTTTCCACCAAATGGAAAAATATTATCCATGACTTCACGAAGCAAACGGTCAATACATTGGAGGGCATAGCATGACATCATTGTGGCCTCATCTATTATAATACATTTACATTTCTTCAATTTCTTTGCTTGTAATGATGTCATGCGAATATCTGACCCAGAATTTTCTAAAATAGGCACTGGCAGTTTAAATCCACTATGAACAGTTCTTCCACCTTCTAATAAAAGTGCAGCAATTCCAGTAGTGGCAAACGCCATTGCTTTTTGACCTTGTGCTCGTACTGAACTCATTAATAAATTGTACAAATAGGTTTTTCCTGATCCACCAGGTCCATCAAGAGAGAAATAACGCTCTGTCACCATGTCATTATCTATTGCATTTTTAATGGCATGAAATGCTTGCAATTGTAGTGTATTTGAAGTTTCAAGTCTTTCTTCTGTTCTTTCTGCTTGTAGTTGAATGTCATAGTCTTCAAAGTTTATGTCATCTATAAGACCTGGATCAGGCAAATTAAAACTTGCACAACTTAATCCATGAGTTAAAAATACTTCTTGGATTTCCATTAACGCTTTTAAGTGTGCAATGGGTTCATTGTATCGTTGCATAAAGTCTTCAGCCATATTACTTTTAAAAGTCTCCCACAAAGCTAATGCATTTGGAGCATTTGAGAAGATACAAATAAAAGCAAATTGTTCTCTCATCTGTCGTGGCATTTGACATTGTGCTGCTTCTTCCCACTCTGTATCATCAGCGAGTAAGTTTCTATGTCTTGCAGCTAAATGGAAGGATTCATTTACAATGTCATTAACAGTTCTTAATTGTTCAAAACTTTGTGCTCCTGGAACATTTAAAAGTAATATCCGTAAGCAAAAACGTTCAACATCTCTTGGACTGACTGTGTAAATTCTTGGAATTATTTTATTGCCTCTGGTTTTTCTTGGTCTCCGTAATCCATTCACAAAAACATAGTGATATGGAATTTCAATATATAAGTATTGTGTTGCTTGAGCATCAGTGGAATTTAATGCAAACCATGCAGTTAGTGTAGTGTGACGATCTTCACTTTGGGCCAATGCATTCATTTCATTTCCAGCATGGAAATAGACTAAATGTCGTTGTGGCAAATGTACTGCTAATCTATATACTGCATGTGATCTATCATGCATTTCAAATTTTTGAAAGCCGCCACATAGCTTCTGGCGCACTGACATAGCGAGCATCTACATGAGATGCAAGTTCATCATGTACTAACTCACTACATTCAGGGTTGTCTGCACTTTTGTCGACTACAGTAGCTGCATCATAGCCTTTGTAAATATATTTGTAGACATATTTAATGGATTTGATGGAAGTGCAGGCTTCTACATTGATGTGGGCGTTGTACTTCATGAGTAAATGTGGATTGTAGGGTACTACATATCTATTGTCCACTTTTTTTCCACGAATAATGGCACTATTTCCTTCTCTTCTTTTATAAAGTGGATATCCATCACAATTTGCATATGTTTTGTCTCTAAAATCTTTAGGAAAATCTTTGGAACATTTATAATTTCCCTTACATGGTGATTGTGGATTAAGGTCTCCACAGGGTCCATGAATCATGCGATGAGTAACAATCTCATATAGTCTACCATATAGTTCTGGATCTGGTAGTTCAGCAACTATGACTGCATCCACTTTGTCCGAAGTATCTAATTTATCTTTCTCTTGAAGTATTATGAGAAGATGTGCATGTGGAAGGCCTCTTTTTTAAATTCAATGGTATATACATAAGCAAGACATTTGCCAAATAACTGATTTATAGTGAAGTCACGTATTAATTCATTTAATTTGATCTTAAAAACTCTGGCTACTAAATCTGGTCGATCAGAAGCAGTTTGTCCAAGAAGTAGATTTTGTGTAATTTCTGGCCATTGTGGATTACATGTAAATGTCAGAAATAAATCTGGTTTTCCAAATTTGGTGACAATAGCCATAGCATCATTGTATCTTTCTCTCATATTTCGAGGAGATCCTTGAAAGGAAGATGGTAAAATGATGGCTTTGCCAGCTGTCATGTCTCTGCTTGTAGCCAAGTCAGCAACATAGTCCATGAGTCCAGAATATTGTTCTACACGTAGTTTATCTTGTTGATATTTTATAAAGTTTAAATTATTTGCCTCAACTTGCAAATATGAATCAATAATCCATTGTTGTGTTAGTTTTCCACAACATAAAATCGGATTAAATCCATGTCGAATGGCAATTTGAGCTACTTTAAATTCAAGCATAGAAACATTATTTCGGATTCTGGTTTTAGCATTTGGGTAACTGGGAAGGGTTAATTTTGGTTGCCAACCTGCTTCTCCATGTGGGAAAAAGATGGGATATGTCATTGGATCTAAATTTGGAATTAAGATATTCATATTAATAAATGGTTGCTCCTCCTTTCTGGGATATATTCTAATGTCTCTTTGAAATGGTGGTTCTCCTTCATCATTTTGAAACACCATTGCAACCTCATTTGATGTTGGCAAGTTATAACGACGTTTATCAGTATGTCTGTCTCTTTTAAGCACCATATTAACCTTTGGCATGGGTAATTTATGTCTTTGTGCATGAAGTAGTTGTTCATTTTCTACTTCTGCCAATTTTTTGTAAGCTTTACTGTAGGGATTGTTGTCCATAATGTTATTGAGCTCTATGAAAACACTGGGTAAGCATTTTTTATTTTCTTCCATCTGCATACCTTGGTCAACAGCTTCCATTGTATCTAGGACATATAGTTGAGCGAATTTTCTTTGCTCTCCTTCCTCTGGATGTAAATGTGAAGTACGATGATAAATTTGGCCTTGGACTTTAAAACAGTAAGGACCATGTCCTGGTACATTAGCAGCTAATGTTGCCCCCATAGATGCAAAGGATATGGCACTATTGTAGGATCTTATGTTTGTCTTAAAATGTTTGTAGTTTGGAAAAGTAGGTTCAGTCATAATATTTTGTAAATAGATTGGACATTCTTTCCTTTCTGGAAGTTTGAACTTGCCTTTTTGACAGCAACTAATAAATTGGCCATCTCTGGGTCTCTCCTGTTTAAAATAATAAGCCTCACAAAACTGACATTGAGTAGTCATGTCCCCACAACTATGAACCTCTACTGCTAAAGACTTGAGTAAAGGACAATTTGCAAAGCATATAGGAGTTTGACTTTCATATTCATCAGGTGAAAAGTCATGGAATGTTTGAACAACAGGTTCTAAATGCTTAGTTTTTTTCGTGGCTTTTCTTGGTATATGTTGTCCTGGTATTGTTGAAATGTCCTGTAAGGTTTCAGAAACAGGTTGTAAATGCTTTTTTTTTGTAGTTGCTTTTTTTGGTCTGTCTTTAATTGTATCTTGTAAAATGTCATCTGATGTTTGAGGAACAGGTTGTAAATGCTTTTTTTGCTTTGTAGTTTTTTTGGCGTATCTTTCATTTTTGCAGCTGATAGTCTTTTGCTTGCAAGTCTTTTGCGTTCTTTTTCTTGTCGAATTTCTTTCTCCTCTGGTGTCTGCTGGGCGGCCCATCTCTCTTGTCTTTCTCTAGTTTGACGTCTTTTCTTCTCTTGTTTGCTCTCGTTATCTTCCATGTTAATCTGTAAAGGCAAAAAAAGAAATGAAATTGGGTATATTGAAATTTGTAATTACTGTTAAAGATTATTGTGCACAATTGAGAAATAAAAGGTAAATCATTAATGTATCATTTATATTTTGTTAAAAGTTATAATTCCTGGCCTCATTAGATAACAATTTGGCCAATTGAATACTGCTGTAAATAAGCAGTTAACATCTTTTTTTGAAATAATTTTTTAGTTATTGAAAACCTTGTTTGTGGATAGATGTTTACCAATTAAAAACTTCTTTGAAAAAAAAAAACATTGATGTGGTTATTGAGCCATGTATTGCATATTGCCAATTTAAATAGAATAAGGGACATAGTTCTTAATGTTTTAATTATTTTTCTGTTGACACTGATGCAGATGAAACATGTTTCTTTAGTTTTCTCCTTTTGTACTTATTATACTGTACCTTGGTTGAAGTGTCATTTCAATCAGAATGTTTGTTGGTCCTTGGTTGAAAATCTTTGTCCAATGGTCTGGTCCTCTGTTGGAAGTCCTCGTCCGATGGTGTGGTCCTCTGTTTAAAATCCTGGTCCTATGGTCTGGTCCTCTGTTGAAAGTCGTGGTCCGATGGTGTGGTCCTCTGGCGATAGCCCTCGTCTGATGTTGTGGTCCTCTGGCGATAGCCCTCGTCCGATGTTGTGGTCCTTTGATTAAAGTCCTCGTCCGCTGGTCTGGTCCTGTGTGTAAAGTCCTCGTCCGATGGTCTGGTCCTGTGCTGAAAGTCCTCGTCCGATTGTCTTCACGCAGTATCTGTTGTAACATAAAATTGCAAATGTTGTTTGAGTGAAATGTCTTTTAAATAAAGTAAAAATGTCTTAATTTTGTTGTATTGTATCTGTTATGGTTATTTTTTTCTATGTGTTTGTCTAACTTTATCTACAATCCTGATTTGTTTGCACGACTTTTGTTATCCTTATTTAAGCTTCTTAGTAAGGCTTGTAGGTTGTGATACATTAAAGAAGAATATTAATTTAGTTTGCTATGTGTTTGTGTGTTGTTTTGTACAATCCTGTTTTGTGTGCACCACTTGTGATATACTTATTTAGGCTTGATTGTAATGGTTATAGGTTGTTAAACATTAAAGAAGAATCTTAATGTAGTTTCCTATGTGTTTGTGTGAGTTTTAGTACAATCCTGTTTTGTGCGTACCACTTCTGGTATACTTATTTAGGCTTCTTTGTAAGGCTTATAGGTTGTTAAACATTAACTAAGAATATGAATTTCGTTTGCTATGTGTTTGTGTGCGTTTTTGTACAATCCTGTTTTGTGCGCACCACTTGTGGTATACTTATTTAGCCTTTATTGGGATGGTTATAGGTTGTTAAACATTAAAGAAGAATGTTAATGTAGTTTGCTATGTGTTTGTGTGACTTTGTTACTATCCTGTTTTGTGCGCACCACTTGTGCTAAAGTTATTTAGTCTTCATTGTAATGGTTATAGGTTGTTAAACATTAAAGAAGAATGTTAATGTAGTTTCCCATGTGTTTGTGTGAGTTTTTGTCCAATCCTTTTAGGTGCGCACCACTTTTGTTATTCTTATTTAGGCTTCTTTGTAAGGCTAATAGGTTGTTAAACATTGTATAAAAAAGTTAATTTAGTTTGCTATGTGTTTGGGTGAGTTTGTTACAATCCTGTTTGGGGGGACCACTTTGTGTGTACCATATGTTGCATACTTTGGCCCTCCTTCAATTGCATTTTGGCCAATTCAATAGGGCTCTAAATGTGCTTATTTAGAGCCATATTCAATTGGCCAACTCACAATTGAATGAGGCTCATGGTTCGTTTCTTTTTTTATACTTAATACTTTACCTTGATTGAAGTGTCGAATGACAGGGGGTCCCCTCCTGCCAATCTTAATCCGCCTGTCTTCTTGTAGCGTCTGTTTGAAAAAGAAAGTGAAATGGTTAATTGTATATTTCTTTTTTTTTATTTAGCAAAGCATGGCCTTTTCAGCATCTAATGTATTTTTATATCTTACCTGTTCTTCTTTGTTGGTGTTCTTTAAAAGGGATTGTGCTTCACAATGCACGGTGCAAATTGTTGAGTGACGCTGTTGATGCAGAGTCTGTTTCAATATTAAAAGAAGTAGAAAGATTCAGCTTTAGGTGATCTATTGAATTGCAGTAAATTAATGTCATTTAAATATACCTCTGTAATTATTTTCAATTAACATTATTTTTTGGGGGGGCTACACACATATGTCACATACATAAAGCACATTTTCAGAGTTGAATGTAATTTTTTTGTGTGCGTGTGACATAACACTATACATTAATCATATTTTAATTGTTAAATGAACCTTATTTTTTGTTTTTGCCAACACACATAAATGTGTGTGTGTGAGATGTAACTATAGATGATACATATATGTGCGTGTCACATATCAGTATACATGACTCATATTTTAATATTACAATTTTTTCTTTTCTAATGTCATTTAGATGTAGTTGTTTAATTAGTTTGTTTTAAGATCATTTTGTTGCAGGGGCAATACACATAAATGTGCGTGTTACATGTCACTATACATGATACACATATATGTTCGTGTCACATGTCAGTATACATAAACCTCTTTTTGATATTGAATTATTTTTTTTATTTTTTTTGTTTTGTTAAATGAACCTTATTTTTTTTGTGGGCCTACACACATAAATGTGTGTGTGACATGTGACTATATATGATACACATAAATGTGTGTGTGACATGTCACTACATAAATCACATTTTCCTAGTGCATTTTTTTTGTTTTTGTCCTGTCTTGATAATAAAATGTAATATATTATAGCTTACCTCTCAGTTGTAATTTGCACAGTGTAAAGTAGGAAATTAGGAAAGAATTGTCTTCTCAAGTAAAAGCAGCAGTTATCTATGAAGTCACTCCGTTCATCACCTGAGGAGAAATGTATTTTTTTGTGTAAAATAGGCAGTATTTATAAACTTGTAGAAAATTCTGGAAAGTTAGACCGTTAGAACGCAATACGCATGCGCTCTTTGCGTTCCAGCTTACAATTTGCGTTCCATCCGCCATTTTGTGCGTAGTAGTGGTCAAAATGGTGTTTAATATGATTGTGATACGTTCCGCATAGTATGTGTTTCATTATTGCGAGTAAGTGTAGTATAGTTACGTCTGAAGCCTCGTTTTCGTTTTGTTCGTCGGCTTAGCGATTGTATTAGTGTCTAAAGTGTTTTATTTTTATTTAAATAAAGGTGTAACTTGTTTTTTTGAGGTGCTGGATGGTTCCTTTTGCTGTAGGTAAGCTTTTTATGTGTGTGTTGTGTGTATTTAGTGTGTTTTAAATGTTTGTATGTCGGCGTGTTGCGTCCGATGTTTGCGAGGTCGTAATATCTGTTAACGTGTGTCGTATGGTGTTTGCGTGTGTAGCCTCGTTTTAGTTTTTTTCGGCGGCCATTTTTTTCTCGCTTAGCAAATTTTTTAGTGTGTAAACTTTTTTATTTCGAGTGAAATGAAGGTGTAAGTTGCATTTTTGAGGTCCTGGGTGCTCCCTCTTGGTGTAGGTAAGCTTTTTATGTATGTGCTGTGTGTATGTATTGTGTTTTTAATTTTGTAATGTTCGCGAGTTGCGTCCGAGTGTTGCGAGGCCGTAATGTGTGTGAACGTGTGTCGTATGTTGTTTGCGAGTGTCGTAATGTGTGTGTCGTGCTCTTTGGGTTGCGACGTGAAGTTTGCGAGGATCGCAGTTGCTGGCATGGAGCGCCTTCGGCGCTCCATGCCAGCAACTGCGGCCCTTGCTTTGCGAGGTCCTCAGGTGCTGGCATGGAGCGCCTTCGGCGCTCCATGCCAGCAACTGAGACCTGAGACCCTCGGCCAGTGCTCTCACTTCGCGAGGCCCGCGGGCTCGCTACGCGAGCCCGCAGCGTTAGCAACAACTCGTACGCTCATAACTATATATGTGATAGCATTTACTAACTAGAGATAAAGATTTTGAAAGTAGTATATTTTTTAGTTGGGATTATCCCAAAGAATTGAGTACATTGGGAGTAGATATATTCATACAATATTAAAATACACTTATTTGCACATTATAATTCACTTTAGTTCTATTTTTGCACTAAATGATAACCAATCAATATTAACCACTAAATTATATAAACCCAAAACTCTCACATTAGAGTAGAATTTTATATATATATATATATATATATAAATATATATATATATATATATATATATATATATACTAGCGTATTGCCCATCAAAAAATGACGGCAATCAGATCTGTATGTTTTAAAAGTTGTTTAGTTATTAATATACATATGGAATTGTAAGGTAGCTAATGTTGTTTTCTGTGTACTACTGAAATATAGAATTTAAATTAATAAATTAATTTACGTATTTTTATGCATTGTGTTGAAGAGCTGGCAATCTGTGTTGATGTTGCTGCAGCATTAGTGGTGTGGAGGTGCTGTGTAAGCGTGATGAACGTGTGCAGTGTAATAGTGTGCGTGCGCGAGCCGAAACCGTTAACGTAGCTGTATACTTCCGCATTATCCTAAAATGGAGGATAATGTGTGGTATAAGTCTTACCGGATTATCGGTACGTGTTTTCCGCGGTTATAGTGCTGTACCCGCGTTTTTGTTTTGTTCGTCCGGCATTTTTTCTGTGGCGCTCATCGCTAAGCACGCTAAAGTACTAAGGTTTAACAGTAAATATAGTAAAACGGTCAAATGACGGTCACTAAAAATTAAAAGTGTTGAAATTTGTTTGCCACACAACATGACGCTACATTTGTCCCTTTTTTTTCTTAAAATAAAAACATTTTTTTTTTTTTTTTTTGTAACTTGCAACTTATATTTCATCAAATGTGTTGGTTTAGGCGGGAAATCCGATGTTGCGCGAGACAAAGGCGTTAAATCTGTGTTAATGCGTAAATCTGTAATTGGGTTTCGTAAAATGTACTCGCTACTGTCTTTTTACTCATTGCGCGGTTAATCCGCATCCTTTATCTCGTTGTTTTTCGAACACATACGTCTGTGGCTGTGTTTTACGCAGTTCGTAGTAGTATAGCCTCGTTTTCATTTTTTTCGGCGGCCATTTTTTTCTCGCGTAGCCGATTTTCGATCTTTGTAACTAGGCTAAATCGCTGTAAATTGGAGTTCCAACTCACTTCCAGACGTCCTGCCTGGTTCCCCATGCTGTAAGTGACCTTTATTTTATTTTTTAGTGTGTATTTAGTGTTTTTTTTAGTGTTTTGGTTCCGCCGCTTATCTCCTAATTTTTTTCATCTCGTATTTTTTTTCTAAGTGCTACAGTTTAACGGGTTGCCTCGCTACGCGAGGCTCACCTGCAATGAGCGCCGCCAAAGTGCTACGGTTTAACATAATGGCTCGCCTCCCTACGCGAGGCTCGCCTGCAATGAGCGCCTGTGGCGCTCACTGCCAAAGTGCTACGATTTAAGGGCTCGCCTTGCTGCGCGAGGCTCACCTGCAATGAGCGCCTGCGGCGCTCATCGCTAAGTCGTATGCACTACGCAACGCAGCGTGATGACAAATCGTAGTTAGACAATTATAATATGGGATATATACAAACTACGCACTTTAATAATTGCACTTTATATTTAGCACTTTATATAAACTAATGTTATGCACTTTATATATCAAGAATTTAGAATAATTCAATAATTCATTGGTTGAGGAGAGAACTAGAATTTATAGGAAATAATGGTAAAAGGTTTGTTGATTGATATTAAACTTGATTTATAATAGACCACATCTTGTGACTAAATATCAGTAGATCCTTAGTTAGGCAATTAGGAGAAATTCTACTAGATTACAAGAAGAACCTTGAGCTAACTTTATTTTTTTAATTGTTATCCCAGAGATTATCATATTAAAATGCATAGACATGGCTATGTAACTGAATGTTTCTCTTGCCTTTTCTCATTACCTTCTGCTTCAATTCCTTTCCCCTCCCTACCCCTTTCTGCCCTTCACCTCCGATATTCTTCGACTTACTGTAGCATTAGATGAATACTGTTTTACTGGGAGAGGGAAGGCAGTGGAATAATAAGGGGAGAGTCGGGTGTCGGAGGCTCTAGGGAGGGATAGAGAAGCGTAAAGAGGTAAAGATAGGAATATTTTTGTCCTTTTAATCATCAACACCCTTACTTAAATGTTCCCCAATCTATACTTTATAGGGATAATAAAATACCATTCTTATCGTGATAATTACTGTAAATAAAATAAGAAGGGGAAGGGAAGAAAAAAAATGGCATAAAAAATAACAAAGGGTAAGGAAAGTATAGAAAAGATACTTAAGAAGTAAAAAAAGACAAATAAATATAGATAAAGGAAGAAGATAACATGACCTCCAAACTACAAAAGCTAAATCTCCTAAAATTTCCTAAAATCGGCATAATTGCCCTATAAATGGAGTTAGACTTAAAGTTAAGTCTAATCCATAGTCAGTATATTAGGTGTATGAATGTGTTTATGAATTCCAACAATCAAATGAGTATAGGAAAAATGGAAATAGGAAGAGATGGGTAAAATCATAATAAGCATCAAGAAGCCAATACTTTAAACAGAATGACAATTAAAATAATAACACACAATGTAAATGGTCTAAACTCTCCAACCAAGAGGAAAATTGCCTTCACGAAATACATTAAAAATAAAGCAGATATTTTACTGTTACAGGAGACTCATTGGAGAAAAGACTCTTTACCATACTCATTGAATAACAATTATAATGTAAGAATAGGCTCAAAATTCAATACCACATCTAGAGGAGTATCAATCTTCTTTAGTCAAAGATTAAAAAGTGAGGAAGAATTCAGTAAGATTGATCCTTTAGGGAGATTTATAATCTGGTGTGGCTCTATAAATACTAAAAACACAACCTTAGTAAACTTATAACTTCCAAATAAAGATCAAATCAGTTTTCTAAAAAACATTATGAAATAAATATTTACATTTAGAAAAGGTTTAATCATAATAGTAGGTGCTTTAAATCTGGTAATGGACCCAGCAATGGATGGAACAGGTAATTTGGAAAATAAATCAATAATTCAAATGCAAAAAATATCAAATGACTTTAGGAAATAAATATCTAATCACGATCTTCTCAATATTTGGAGACTATTTCATCCATTGGAAAAAAAACTACACTCACTATTCCAACCAATATATTTCTTACTCGAGATTGAACTATTTCTTTTCAGATATAAATACACTGAGACCGGTCAGAGATATAGAAATTGAAGTAATACCGTGGTCAGATCACACATTAGTAAGTGTAAATATAGGGTACAAGGAAGAGATTATGGAAAAAAAATGGAGAATAGATTCAATGTTGCTTAATAAAGAAGAAGCATTTAAGATGTTAAAAAAAGAGACAAGAGAATTCTTTAAAATAAATCAAAACTCAGTACAGTCCGCTATTATTTTATGGTGCGCAATCTGTGATTAGAGGCCATACGGTTCCCAAACAGCTAGAATCTATAAATTAAGGGGAAAAACTCTAAGGCCCTCATTCAATTGCAATTTGGCCAATTGAATAGGGGTCTAAATAAGCACATAACATATTTTTTTTAAAGAAGTTTTTAGTTAATAAACATCTATCCAAAAGCAAGGTTTTTACTAACTAAAAACTTATGTAAAAAATATATGCTATGTGCTTATTTAGAGCCCTATTCAATTGGCCAAATTGCAATTGAATGAGGGCCTAAGACTTTTATATATGGAACTATATACAACAGAGCCTGAATAGACAACATCCTAACAAGTAGAGGGCTGAGCTGATATCTAAAATCAATGACCAAGGGCCTCATTCTATTAGCGTCCGTAAATCGGCCGTAAGGCTGCGATTCCTTGCGGGGGTTCAGTTAACTCGCGATTCTATTATACGGCCCCGCAAGGATCTCCTTTTACGGCCGGCCGCATATCTTGGAACCGGCCGTAAGCTGTGAAATATAAAAACTCAAAAATAAATTCAAGCCTGCACTGTACAGCTCTGTAAATGCTAGGGATCATATTGGGGGACATGAGGATTAAAAGGAACCCACTCTCAAGCTTGCACATCAGCCCAAACCCAAGTTCAAATTAACTGTTTATTTTCCGGCTGCGGCGTGGGCGGGTCTGAGGTGCTCCAAGCACTCTGGACTTTTTACATGGATATTTTACGGATATTAAAAATAAAATATTTTACGGATTTGAGTATAGGATAATTATGTGCTATTTTTTCTAACACCTAAAATCCCTTTATAGTCTTCTCAAAGTGCAGGATGGCTTTATTTGAGCTATTTTATGTGCTTAATTGGTGCTAGCGGGACCTCTTTCCTGCAAGTAAGCAGCGGCTCGTTTTAAGCCTTGCAGAGAGGTTTCCCGGAGCAATTGAATTGCAAATAGGAATTTCTTACGGCCGAAACTCTTGCAGCCGTTTTAGATCAAAGGCTTTCCTCTGGCGCGAGCGGCCGCAAGAGATAGCAAGGCACCGGCCGCAAGCCTGCCAGAGCCTCCGGCCGTAAGGGAATAGAATAGCCGAATAGCTTGCAGGCCGGTCCTTGCGGCCCCGCAACGGCTGCGGCCGCTAATAGAATGAGGCCCCAAATAAATAAAATACTTCAATATCAGGAGGACTCCTTGCTGTGGAGATTTCAAAAATCTAATTTTTTGCTGGGTAATACATCTATCAAATATCTAGCAAATAAGCTAAAGAAACAAAAAAATCTAAATAAAGTATCAAGCTTAAAAGGTGTGGATAAAAAGCTATATACACACCCTGATAAAATTGGAGAGATCTTTACAAATTTTTATAGATCACTTTATAATCTAGAAAAATGATACACCATTTAGGAAGAAATAAATATATTTTTAGATAAAATAAACTTCCCCAGTCTAGACGAGGAAGATCAAAAACCGTTGAATAGAGATATCAGCTTGAAAGAATTTTAGGAGGTTATTAAAAAGGGCAAATCCAACAAATTCCCAGGCCTGCATGGTTTTGACCATTTATATTATAAACTCTTTTTTTTTACAGAAATTGGAGACTATGGGCCTCATTCTATTAGCGGCCGCAGCCGTTGCGGGGCCGCAAGGACCGGCCGCAAGCTATTCGGCTATTCTATTCCCTTACGGCCGGAGCCTCCGGCAGGCTTGCGGCCGGTGCCTTGCTATCTCTTGCGGCCGCTCGCGCCAGAGGAAAGCCTTTGATCTAAAACGGCCGCAAGAGTTTCGGCCGTAAGAAATTCCTATTTGCAATTCAATTGCTCCGGGAAACCTCTCTGCAAGGCTAAAAACGAGCCGCTGCTTACTTGCAGGAAAGAGGTCCCGCTAGCACCAATTAAGCACATAAAATAGCTCAAATAAAGCCATCCTGCACTTTGAGAAGACTATAAAGGGATTTTAGGTGTTAGAAAAAATAGCACATAATTATCCTATACTCAAATCCGTAAAATATTTTATTTTTAATATCCGTAAAATATCCATGTAAAAAGTCCAGAGTGCTTGGAGCACCTCAGACACGCCCACGCCGCAGCCGGAAAATAAACAGTTAATTTGAACTCGGGTTTGGGCTGATGTGCAAGCTTGAGAGTGGGTTCCTTTTAATCCTCATGTCCCCCAATATGATCCCTAGCATTTACAGAGCTGTACAGTGCAGGCTTGAATTTATTTTTGAGTTTTTATATTTCACAGCTTACGGCCGGTTCCAAGATATGCGGCCGGCCGTAAAAGGAGATCCTTGCGGGGCCGTATAATAGAATCGCGAGTTAACTGAACCCCCACAAGGAATCGCAGCCTTATGGCCGATTTACGGCCGCTAATAGAATGAGGCCCTATGGCCCTCTTTCAATTGCAATTTGGCCAATTGAATAGGGGTCTAAATAAGCACATAACATATTTTTTTGAAGAAGTTTTTAGCTAGTAATCATCTATCCAAAAGCAAGGTTTTCACTAACTAAAAACTTATTTAAAAACATATGTTATGTGCTTATTTAGAGCACTATTGAATTGGCCAAATCGCAATTGAATGAGGGCCTATATGCACAACATGTTTAATTAGATGAAAAATTCAGGGCATTCAGCACTGGAATTAATGGAGGCGAAAATAATAAATATTCTAAAACCAGGAAAAAATCCAGAAGAGTATACCGGCTATCGCTCAATTACCCTCATAAACATAGACATAAAAACTTATGCAAAAATGTTAGCTAACAGATCAAATCATATTATTCCTAAGCTAATTCATTTGAATCAGTCTGACTTTGTCAGAGGCCATCAGGCCATCAGGCCTCTGACAACACAAGAGGTTTATTGGATATAATGCACATTATTAAAAAAACAAAGCTTCCCACACTGATCCTGTCACTTGATGCTGAAAAAGCATTTGACAGGGTCAGTTGGGATTTTATGCAACTATTAATAAGTTTGACTCTCATATTTCCCCTTTATGCTGAAAGGGCTGTGGCCAGTTAGGTACTGCCTTCCACATGTGGTGGGAATGCAATATAACCAATCATTCTGGAAAGTTTGCTGTGAGAATATTTCTTTAATAGTGGGGATAACATTTCTATGTACCCCAGCAGCTGTATTGTTCCATTTAGAAATGGATACCATGCTTCCTTAGGGAAAATTGTTAACCTCAGGCCTCTGACAACACAAGACGTGTTTTGGATATAATACACATTATTAAAAAAACAAAGCTTCCCACACTGATCCCATTCACTTGATGCTGAAAAAGCATTTGACAGGGTCAGTTGCATTATTATGCAGGCTGTTTTACAGAGATTCGGTTAAGCCGATTTTGAATTATAGTCAATTAAAACGCTGTATAATCAATCAGTGGCATTTATATCTGCACCCAATTTCGAATCTGAGACATTTTCAATAAACAATGGAACCAGTCAAGGGTGTCCATTGTCTCCCTTATTGTTTCTACTCTTTTTGGAACCTCTGGCTATAACAATAAGAAACTCTGAAAATATCAAAGGGATACAAATTGGCAATAATAACTATAACATAATGTTATATGCTGATGATGTCATACTGACTCTGAAGGATCCAGAAGAATCTTGTGCAAATTTGCAATCTACTTTAGCACAATTTAGCAAAGTTTCATATTTCAAAATAAATCCCAGTGAATCAGATGTTATATACAGTTGTTTAAATTTGAAAACAATAAATAAGTTAACAAAGGCTTAAACATTTAATTGGCGCTCTAAATAAATTATGCATCTGGGGATAAGATTTACCTTTCATTATAAAAGTACATTTAAAGAAAATCTAAGCAATATATTGAAAAATATCAAAATGACACTATATGACTGGCGCAGCATAAAATTCTCTTGGTCGGCTAGAATCGCAGTTGTTAAAATGAACATTATCCTCAAGAGTACATACTTAATGAGGTACATCCCTGAGACTATACCAAATTATATTATAAAAACTATTCAGAATTCAATAGATAACTTTATATATCTAGGGAAAAAAATCAGAGTGAAAAAAATAATTGCTAATAGTAAATTCGATTTGGGTGGTATTGGATCAACCTCAGTTAAGTAGATTTACGAAAACATCTTAATTTGACACTTAGTGAATATGATCAATTAATATGGAACAACTAGCTTTAAAATCATTGAGGAAGATCTTATAGGAGTAGATTTAAGTTTAATACTGATAGATAAACTTAAATATAAACAAAAAATATGTGGAAACTTGCCAAAGCGAATACAATCCCTGATAACATATTGGGAGAAGAACAAAAATAAATTTGGGTTATTACATCTTCCCTCTCTATCAGTTCCCGTAGATATAATAAGAGAGGAAGCAAGTATTACAATTATGACAAGATGAAAAAGGCTGGATTAAAATTCATCGGGACTTATGTGTTCAAGGATCTTTGTTAGATCAAAAAGAGTTTAACAAGAGATATGGACTAACAAAAATATCCTGGTTGAATTATAGAGCAGTTGTAGAAAATTTAACACAGATGGAATATCTCAACTCAAATATGGAAAAAAGTATGAGTTGGAAGAAGCCTTAGTAAAAGGACCAATCCCCCACCTTATATCGAAGATAAAGAAAATTAGTAATAAAGCCCTCCCTTATATAAAATCTAAATCTATAATAGAGTGGGAAAGTAAATTTAATCTCAACTATGATAATCAGATCTGGTATAAATCTTTAAAATTAATTAAAAAAATTATCAATAAGTAATATGTATATGGAACTATACTTAAACAAACCCAAAAATTGTATTTGGTTCCAGCAACTATTAATAAGTTTGAATCTCATATTTACCCCTTTAAGCTGGAAGGGCTGTGGCCAGTTAGGTAACGCCTTCCACATGTGGTGGGAATGCAATATTATCAAATCCTTCTGGAAAGTTTGCTGTGAGAATATTTCTTTAATATTGGGGATAACATTTCTATGTACCCCAGCAACTGTATTGTTTTATTTAGAAATGGATACTATGCTTCCTCAGGGAAGATTGTTAACCTCACATATACTATTAATCATTAAGTCTCTCCTATTTAAATATTGGAATAAATCGACAAAGCCATCATGGAGAGAGGTCGAGAATAAGATAAGCTTCAGACCTGAGACCTGAGCATCAGCAATGGAGGTCAGGTTCCCACAGGAAGCATTTTGTTCAATTAGAACATCTGGGACAAGTTTTAACAAACTAAATGAAGGGAAAGGAGGAAAGAAAAAAGAGAAGGGAAAAAAGGGAGAAACAAATAGATATTACTTTTTCTAACTCTACTTCTTGGCTAGCCTACTCATTAAATCTCTTTATCTTCTTATTGCCTAAATTATGTGATTTATTTATGACTTGTGGGAAGAATGTATGTAGCTACTTTGAATGATGTATGTATACTGACTTTTTATATATGTTTAATAAACTATAAAAAACACAAAAAAAAAACATCTCTTCCCAAATCCTTCCAGCTAATCTGTGGAGACTTCTGCTTCCATCTATTATCTTATCCAAATCTTCAGTAACGGCATTTGATACATCATCAATGTATGTGAAATATTCTTTACACTCTAAGGCACATACCCTCCCTTGGCAGCCAGGATGTAATCCAAAGCCATTCGATTTTGGAGGGTCATAATTCTTATCTGTACCTGTTCTTGAGTTAACAGTCTTATTGCAGTTGCACTAGAATTTAAAGCATCCTGGATCATATATGAAAGAACTGAAAATCTCAATTTCATGTGTGCAACACCAGCTGATAGGTAGGCTACACCCATGACTTCAAGAAACCTGTCCAACCCTGAATTTGTACTTCTAATGTTTCTAGGATGACCTTGTGGGAGGTGCTGTGAGTGATACACATAAGAAACTACCTGACCCAAGTAAAAGGTACCCAGCCAGTTTTACCACAAATGTAGTACACATCCTCTGCTGGGCTAGGAGGTGTAGGGTCAAATACACCAGCAAGGGATAGATTAAGCATAACACAAAACTTGGTCTGGCTTATCATCAGATCAGTACTTCTCAATCTCTCATAGAGATAAGGACACCCTTTCCCAGCACAAGAAGTACAGGAGTAGCTGCTTTCTGGAATATACTGGTTAGCATCTGTTCGGAGTAAACAAATAGCAAGATTAGAACATTTTGATTTACCCACAGGTGTACCTACTCCAGTAGCTGATAGACAATTATAACCTTGGAGAGAACCAGATAATTCAACTGAAAGTGTACCATTTAACCTTTTTTAGCTTAATAATAGCATCTTAAATGCATGTGCACTTCCTAGAGTTATGGCACCCTCCAGGTAAGTGAAAAAATCCCAGTAAGCAATGATGGTGTACCCAGTAGATGGCACCTGGTACTTTCTGAAGTTCTTAGCTGGTACTCCTTAGAGTAGAATACCCATAGTGTAGTAATCCTTAGATTTCTTAACTTGTGAGTGTGGAACCTCAATACTGACATTGAGCTCAGTCATGTTACTGGCTGAATTGTCCCAAAAAGTATACTCCAATGTTCCCACTAGTCCAAAAACACACACAAAAAAAAAACAATAAAAAGGGGACCAATTGATCACTAATGTTGTCATAGGAGATGGCCTTGGTCTCCTTAGTCTTTCTGTAGAAGCAGAAGCTTGCTCCATATCAGAGTTCACCTCTCTATGTGGTTGGCAACTCTTTGGCATGGTGACTGGTGCAGTGAGAATTGTGTATTCAGTACTTTTTCACAGCAACCTTTACAGCAGAGGGTGTGGCAAAGATGACCAGATATGGACCCTCACTACTGGGCTGCCTCCGCTTTCGCTTGAAGACCTTGATGTACACTTGATCATCAGGGTCAAAAGAAGTAGCCTGGATATCAGTAGCAGCAGCAGGTACAGGCTGAGTATTGTGTACATTCAGAAATTTGGAGACAGTAACCAAGGCTTGGACATAGCCTTTTAGCTCTTGTTGCAAAATATAAATTCCTGCTACTAACGAGCTAGTTCTAACATGAGAAACCTCCATAGACCTAGCTGTAACTATCTGATGTAATGTCAAATGAGTCACTCTGCATATCTCATGCTCATGAGTGCTAAAGGCAAGGCTTTTACCCAGTTCAGACCACTCTGGTGACAAATCTTGGATAACTTTAGGATACCATTAGTACTTTCCACTATACCATTAGATTGAGTGTAGTACACACAGTAGAACGTATGATTGACTCCTAACTTAGTAGTTACTTCCTTCATCACCTCATTTGCAAAATTAGTCCAATTGTCTGACTGCAAATTGTGACATATCCCAAACCTGGGAAACACTTCTCTGCATAAGTGCTTTGCAACTGTGGCAGCATCTGCATTCTTACAAGGAGAAACCTCCGCCCACTTAGAGTAGCTGCAAATGATTACCAGCATGTATCTGTAATGCTCACGTCTCTCAGTTATGTCAATAAAGTTTATTACCAGGTCAAAATAGGAGGTGTCATAAACCCCAGAGGACTAGCAGTAGTCTTCAAAGGACTATGGCTCCTACATATATGGCACTTGTTTATGAAGGTTTGTACCCCTTCTGCCATATACTGTAAGGTGAATACAATGTTTCAGCAAGTGTCTTCAACATCTGGCCTCTGGCAAAATGTGCAGAACCATACGTTTGATGTAACACTTCAATCAATAGGAAGGATGGCAACACGGCTTTTCCAGTGCTGAGTTTGTCTCATGGTACGAGCCACCTTGTCCGCCATGCAGCCTCTTGCCTAAAAAGCTGCTTTCTCAGCTGCAGGTGCCTTCCGTTGCAGTTCCAGCAATTGTTACAGCGATGTTGAATTAAGAGTTCCAGCTGTTTTTACTAGCAGTTGTCTTGTCAGGGACCTTTCTTCACCAGTTTCACTGGCTGCCTTGGCTGCTTCATCAGCTGCATGATTTCCAAAAGAGCTCTGTCTTTTCCTTTAGTATGAACAGCACACTTTACCATGACAATCTTGGCAGGGTAGTGGATGACCTCAAGTAGTTCCTTAAGCAATGAAGCATGCTTAACAGGTGAATTGTCAGCTCTATCGTATCCTCTTTCAGGTCTTTCCATGGGCATGAGCCAATGCACAAGCATGAGCTGAATTGCTAAAGATGTTAATGCTTTTGTCCTTTGCTATTTTGCAGCCTTAATCAGGGTTGTTAATTCTGCCTGTTGAGCTGACTGATTTTTAGGCTGCTTTAGACTTGAAAACAACAAAGTCAGAGGCGCTCATCAGAGAACGAACCAACCTTAATAGGTTAGTTCTATAGCCATGATAAGCTACTCTGAGAGCAACCTCTTTTAGCTCACTTGTGCCCTTCACAGGGAGAAATCTCCTGTAGTATATCAGTCTGGTCCCACTCAAAAGAGTGACCCAGGCACGAAATACCAGGCAATTCTACCCTGAACAGGAGAAACAGCAAACCCCAGACGCGTTTCGGCCTTTATGGGCCTCGTCAGTGAGGTGCAGCTGAACTCCCTAAGGCACAGTGAGCAAGGGGTCCACGTCTGGAGTCCCCTATTACCCTTAGGGAGACTAAACCCTAAAGGTAATTTGCATATAGAAAACAACAAAGTCAGAGGCGCTCATCAGAGAACGAACCAACCTTAATAGGTTAGTTCTATAGCCATGATAAGCTACTCTGAGAGCAACCTCTTTTAGCTCACTTGTGCCCTTCACAGGGAGAAATCTCCTGTAGTATATCAGTCTGGTCCCACTCAAAAGAGTGACCCAGGCACAAAATACCAGGCAATTCTACCCTGAACAGGAGAAACAGCAAACCCCAGACGCGTTTCGGCCTTTATGGGCCTCGTCAGTGAGGTGCAGCTGAACTCCCTAAGGCACAGTGAGCAAGGGGTCCACGTCTGGAGTCCCCTATTACCCTTAGGGAGACTAAACCCTAAAGGTAATTTGCATATAGAAAACAACAAAGTCAGAGGCGCTCATCAGAGAACGAACCAACCTTAATAGGTTAGTTCTATAGCCATGATAAGCTACTCTGAGAGCAACCTCTTTTAGCTCACTTGTGCCCTTCACAGGGAGAAATCTCCTGTAGTATATCAGTCTGGTCCCACTCAAAAGAGTGACCCAGGCACGAAATACCAGGCAATTCTACCCTGAACAGGAGAAACAGCAAACCCCAGACGCGTTTCGGCCTTTATGGGCCTCGTCAGTGAGGTGCAGCTGAACTCCCTAAGGCACAGTGAGCAAGGGGTCCACGTCTGGAGTCCCCTATTACCCTTAGGGAGACTAAACCCTAAAGGTAATTTGCATATAGAAAACAACAAAGTCAGAGGCGCTCATCAGAGAACGAACCAACCTTAATAGGTTAGTTCTATAGCCATGATAAGCTACTCTGAGAGCAACCTCTTTTAGCTCACTTGTGCCCTTCACAGGGAGAAATCTCCTGTAGTATATCAGTCTGGTCCCACTCAAAAGAGTGACCCAGGCACGAAATACCAGGCAATTCTACCCTGAACAGGAGAAACAGCAAACCCCAGACGCGTTTCGGCCTTTATGGGCCTCGTCAGTGAGGTGCAGCTGAACTCCCTAAGGCACAGTGAGCAAGGGGTCCACGTCTGGAGTCCCCTATTACCCTTAGGGAGACTAAACCCTAAAGGTAATTTGCATATAGAAAACAACAAAGTCAGAGGCGCTCATCAGAGAACGAACCAACCTTAATAGGTTAGTTCTATAGCCATGATAAGCTACTCTGAGAGCAACCTCTTTTAGCTCACTTGTGCCCTTCACAGGGAGAAATCTCCTGTAGTATATCAGTCTGGTCCCACTCAAAAGAGTGACCCAGGCACGAAATACCAGGCAATTCTACCCTGAACAGGAGAAACAGCAAACCCCAGACGCGTTTCGGCCTTTATGGGCCTCGTCAGTGAGGTGCAGCTGAACTCCCTAAGGCACAGTGAGCAAGGGGTCCACGTCTGGAGTCCCCTATTACCCTTAGGGAGACTAAACCCTAAAGGTAATTTGCATATAGAAAACAACAAAGTCAGAGGCGCTCATCAGAGAACGAACCAACCTTAATAGGTTAGTTCTATAGCCATGATAAGCTACTCTGAGAGCAACCTCTTTTAGCTCACTTGTGCCCTTCACAGGGAGAAATCTCCTGTAGTATATCAGTCTGGTCCCACTCAAAAGAGTGACCCAGGCACGAAATACCAGGCAATTCTACCCTGAACAGGAGAAACAGCAAACCCCAGACGCGTTTCGGCCTTTATGGGCCTCGTCAGTGAGGTGCAGCTGAACTCCCTAAGGCACAGTGAGCAAGGGGTCCACGTCTGGAGTCCCCTATTACCCTTAGGGAGACTAAACCCTAAAGGTAATTTGCATATAGAAAACAACAAAGTCAGAGGCGCTCATCAGAGAACGAACCAACCTTAATAGGTTAGTTCTATAGCCATGATAAGCTACTCTGAGAGCAACCTCTTTTAGCTCACTTGTGCCCTTCACAGGGAGAAATCTCCTGTAGTATATCAGTCTGGTCCCACTCAAAAGAGTGACCCAGGCACGAAATACCAGGCAATTCTACCCTGAACAGGAGAAACAGCAAACCCCAGACGCGTTTCGGCCTTTATGGGCCTCGTCAGTGAGGTGCAGCTGAACTCCCTAAGGCACAGTGAGCAAGGGGTCCACGTCTGGAGTCCCCTATTACCCTTAGGGAGACTAAACCCTAAAGGTAATTTGCATATAGAAAACAACAAAGTCAGAGGCGCTCATCAGAGAACGAACCAACCTTAATAGGTTAGTTCTATAGCCATGATAAGCTACTCTGAGAGCAACCTCTTTTAGCTCACTTGTGCCCTTCACAGGGAGAAATCTCCTGTAGTATATCAGTCTGGTCCCACTCAAAAGAGTGACCCAGGCACGAAATACCAGGCAATTCTACCCTGAACAGGAGAAACAGCAAACCCCAGACGCGTTTCGGCCTTTATGGGCCTCGTCAGTGAGGTGCAGCTGAACTCCCTAAGGCACAGTGAGCAAGGGGTCCACGTCTGGAGTCCCCTATTACCCTTAGGGAGACTAAACCCTAAAGGTAATTTGCATATAGAAAACAACAAAGTCAGAGGCGCTCATCAGAGAACGAACCAACCTTAATAGGTTAGTTCTATAGCCATGATAAGCTACTCTGAGAGCAACCTCTTTTAGCTCACTTGTGCCCTTCACAGGGAGAAATCTCCTGTAGTATATCAGTCTGGTCCCACTCAAAAGAGTGACCCAGGCACGAAATACCAGGCAATTCTACCCTGCCTTAGGGAGTTCAGCTGCACCTCACTGACGAGGCCCATAAAGGCCGAAACGCGTCTGGGGTTTGCTGTTTCTCCTGTTCAGGGTAGAATTGCCTGGTATTTCGGGGCTGGTTCACTCTTTTGAGTTGGACCAGACTGATATACTACAGGATATTTCTCCCTGTGAAGGGCACAAGTGAGCTAAAAGAGGTTGCTCTCAGAGTAGCTTATCATGGCTATAGAACTAACCTATTAAGGTTAGTTCGTTCTCTGATGAGCACCTCTGACTTTGTTATGTTGTATATGCAAATTACCTTTAGGGTTTAGTCTCCCTAAAGGTAATAGGGGACTCCAGACGTGGACCCCTTGCTCACTGTGCCTTAGGGAGTTCAGCTGCACCTCACTGACGAGGCCCATAAAGGCCGAAACGCGTCTGGGGTTTGCTGTTTCTCCTGTTCAGGGTAGAATTGCCTGGTATTTCGGGGCTGGTTCACTCTTTTGAGTTGGACCAGACTGATATACTACAGGATATTTCTCCCTGTGAAGGGCACAAGTGAGCTAAAAGAGGTTGCTCTCAGAGTAGCTTATCATGGCTATAGAACTAACCTATTAAGGTTAGTTCGTTCTCTGATGAGCACCTCTGACTTTGTTATGTTGTATATGCAAATTACCTTTAGGGTTTAGTCTCCCTAAAGGTAATAGGGGACTCCAGACGTGGACCCCTTGCTCACTGTGCCTTAGGGAGTTCAGCTGCACCTCACTGACGAGGCCCATAAAGGCCGAAACGCGTCTGGGGTTTGCTGTTTCTCCTGTTCAGGGTAGAATTGCCTGGTATTTCGGGGCTGGTTCACTCTTTTGAGTTGGACCAGACTGATATACTACAGGATATTTCTCCCTGTGAAGGGCACAAGTGAGCTAAAAGAGGTTGCTCTCAGAGTAGCTTATCATGGCTATAGAACTAACCTATTAAGGTTAGTTCGTTCTCTGATGAGCACCTCTGACTTTGTTATGTTGTATATGCAAATTACCTTTAGGGTTTAGTCTCCCTAAAGGTAATAGGGGACTCCAGACGTGGACCCCTTGCTCACTGTGCCTTAGGGAGTTCAGCTGCACCTCACTGACGAGGCCCATAAAGGCCGAAACGCGTCTGGGGTTTGCTGTTTCTCCTGTTCAGGGTAGAATTGCCTGGTATTTCGGGGCTGGTTCACTCTTTTGAGTTGGACCAGACTGATATACTACAGGATATTTCTCCCTGTGAAGGGCACAAGTGAGCTAAAAGAGGTTGCTCTCAGAGTAGCTTATCATGGCTATAGAACTAACCTATTAAGGTTAGTTCGTTCTCTGATGAGCACCTCTGACTTTGTTATGTTGTATATGCAAATTACCTTTAGGGTTTAGTCTCCCTAAAGGTAATAGGGGACTCCAGACGTGGACCCCTTGCTCACTGTGCCTTAGGGAGTTCAGCTGCACCTCACTGACGAGGCCCATAAAGGCCGAAACGCGTCTGGGGTTTGCTGTTTCTCCTGTTCAGGGTAGAATTGCCTGGTATTTCGGGGCTGGTTCACTCTTTTGAGTTGGACCAGACTGATATACTACAGGATATTTCTCCCTGTGAAGGGCACAAGTGAGCTAAAAGAGGTTGCTCTCAGAGTAGCTTATCATGGCTATAGAACTAACCTATTAAGGTTAGTTCGTTCTCTGATGAGCACCTCTGACTTTGTTATGTTGTATATGCAAATTACCTTTAGGGTTTAGTCTCCCTAAAGGTAATAGGGGACTCCAGACGTGGACCCCTTGCTCACTGTGCCTTAGGGAGTTCAGCTGCACCTCACTGACGAGGCCCATAAAGGCCGAAACGCGTCTGGGGTTTGCTGTTTCTCCTGTTCAGGGTAGAATTGCCTGGTATTTCGGGGCTGGTTCACTCTTTTGAGTTGGACCAGACTGATATACTACAGGATATTTCTCCCTGTGAAGGGCACAAGTGAGCTAAAAGAGGTTGCTCTCAGAGTAGCTTATCATGGCTATAGAACTAACCTATTAAGGTTAGTTCGTTCTCTGATGAGCACCTCTGACTTTGTTATGTTGTATATGCAAATTACCTTTAGGGTTTAGTCTCCCTAAAGGTAATAGGGGACTCCAGACGTGGACCCCTTGCTCACTGTGCCTTAGGGAGTTCAGCTGCACCTCACTGACGAGGCCCATAAAGGCCGAAACGCGTCTGGGGTTTGCTGTTTCTCCTGTTCAGGGTAGAATTGCCTGGTATTTCGGGGCTGGTTCACTCTTTTGAGTTGGACCAGACTGATATACTACAGGATATTTCTCCCTGTGAAGGGCACAAGTGAGCTAAAAGAGGTTGCTCTCAGAGTAGCTTATCATGGCTATAGAACTAACCTATTAAGGTTAGTTCGTTCTCTGATGAGCACCTCTGACTTTGTTATGTTGTATATGCAAATTACCTTTAGGGTTTAGTCTCCCTAAAGGTAATAGGGGACTCCAGACGTGGACCCCTTGCTCACTGTGCCTTAGGGAGTTCAGCTGCACCTCACTGACGAGGCCCATAAAGGCCGAAACGCGTCTGGGGTTTGCTGTTTCTCCTGTTCAGGGTAGAATTGCCTGGTATTTCGGGGCTGGTTCACTCTTTTGAGTTGGACCAGACTGATATACTACAGGATATTTCTCCCTGTGAAGGGCACAAGTGAGCTAAAAGAGGTTGCTCTCAGAGTAGCTTATCATGGCTATAGAACTAACCTATTAAGGTTAGTTCGTTCTCTGATGAGCACCTCTGACTTTGTTATGTTGTATATGCAAATTACCTTTAGGGTTTAGTCTCCCTAAAGGTAATAGGGGACTCCAGACGTGGACCCCTTGCTCACTGTGCCTTAGGGAGTTCAGCTGCACCTCACTGACGAGGCCCATAAAGGCCGAAACGCGTCTGGGGTTTGCTGTTTCTCCTGTTCAGGGTAGAATTGCCTGGTATTTCGGGGCTGGTTCACTCTTTTGAGTTGGACCAGACTGATATACTACAGGATATTTCTCCCTGTGAAGGGCACAAGTGAGCTAAAAGAGGTTGCTCTCAGAGTAGCTTATCATGGCTATAGAACTAACCTATTAAGGTTAGTTCGTTCTCTGATGAGCACCTCTGACTTTGTTATGTTGTATATGCAAATTACCTTTAGGGTTTAGTCTCCCTAAAGGTAATAGGGGACTCCAGACGTGGACCCCTTGCTCACTGTGCCTTAGGGAGTTCAGCTGCACCTCACTGACGAGGCCCATAAAGGCCGAAACGCGTCTGGGGTTTGCTGTTTCTCCTGTTCAGGGTAGAATTGCCTGGTATTTCGGGGCTGGTTCACTCTTTTGAGTTGGACCAGACTGATATACTACAGGATATTTCTCCCTGTGAAGGGCACAAGTGAGCTAAAAGAGGTTGCTCTCAGAGTAGCTTATCATGGCTATAGAACTAACCTATTAAGGTTAGTTCGTTCTCTGATGAGCACCTCTGACTTTGTTATGTTGTATATGCAAATTACCTTTAGGGTTTAGTCTCCCTAAAGGTAATAGGGGACTCCAGACGTGGACCCCTTGCTCACTGTGCCTTAGGGAGTTCAGCTGCACCTCACTGACGAGGCCCATAAAGGCCGAAACGCGTCTGGGGTTTGCTGTTTCTCCTGTTCAGGGTAGAATTGCCTGGTATTTCGGGGCTGGTTCACTCTTTTGAGTTGGACCAGACTGATATACTACAGGATATTTCTCCCTGTGAAGGGCACAAGTGAGCTAAAAGAGGTTGCTCTCAGAGTAGCTTATCATGGCTATAGAACTAACCTATTAAGGTTAGTTCGTTCTCTGATGAGCACCTCTGACTTTGTTATGTTGTATATGCAAATTACCTTTAGGGTTTAGTCTCCCTAAAGGTAATAGGGGACTCCAGACGTGGACCCCTTGCTCACTGTGCCTTAGGGAGTTCAGCTGCACCTCACTGACGAGGCCCATAAAGGCCGAAACGCGTCTGGGGTTTGCTGTTTCTCCTGTTCAGGGTAGAATTGCCTGGTATTTCGGGGCTGGTTCACTCTTTTGAGTTGGACCAGACTGATATACTACAGGATATTTCTCCCTGTGAAGGGCACAAGTGAGCTAAAAGAGGTTGCTCTCAGAGTAGCTTATCATGGCTATAGAACTAACCTATTAAGGTTAGTTCGTTCTCTGATGAGCACCTCTGACTTTGTTATGTTGTATATGCAAATTACCTTTAGGGTTTAGTCTCCCTAAAGGTAATAGGGGACTCCAGACGTGGACCCCTTGCTCACTGTGCCTTAGGGAGTTCAGCTGCACCTCACTGACGAGGCCCATAAAGGCCGAAACGCGTCTGGGGTTTGCTGTTTCTCCTGTTCAGGGTAGAATTGCCTGGTATTTCGGGGCTGGTTCACTCTTTTGAGTTGGACCAGACTGATATACTACAGGATATTTCTCCCTGTGAAGGGCACAAGTGAGCTAAAAGAGGTTGCTCTCAGAGTAGCTTATCATGGCTATAGAACTAACCTATTAAGGTTAGTTCGTTCTCTGATGAGCACCTCTGACTTTGTTATGTTGTATATGCAAATTACCTTTAGGGTTTAGTCTCCCTAAAGGTAATAGGGGACTCCAGACGTGGACCCCTTGCTCACTGTGCCTTAGGGAGTTCAGCTGCACCTCACTGACGAGGCCCATAAAGGCCGAAACGCGTCTGGGGTTTGCTGTTTCTCCTGTTCAGGGTAGAATTGCCTGGTATTTCGGGGCTGGTTCACTCTTTTGAGTTGGACCAGACTGATATACTACAGGATATTTCTCCCTGTGAAGGGCACAAGTGAGCTAAAAGAGGTTGCTCTCAGAGTAGCTTATCATGGCTATAGAACTAACCTATTAAGGTTAGTTCGTTCTCTGATGAGCACCTCTGACTTTGTTATGTTGTATATGCAAATTACCTTTAGGGTTTAGTCTCCCTAAAGGTAATAGGGGACTCCAGACGTGGACCCCTTGCTCACTGTGCCTTAGGGAGTTCAGCTGCACCTCACTGACGAGGCCCATAAAGGCCGAAACGCGTCTGGGGTTTGCTGTTTCTCCTGTTCAGGGTAGAATTGCCTGGTATTTCGGGGCTGGTTCACTCTTTTGAGTTGGACCAGACTGATATACTACAGGATATTTCTCCCTGTGAAGGGCACAAGTGAGCTAAAAGAGGTTGCTCTCAGAGTAGCTTATCATGGCTATAGAACTAACCTATTAAGGTTAGTTCGTTCTCTGATGAGCACCTCTGACTTTGTTATGTTGTATATGCAAATTACCTTTAGGGTTTAGTCTCCCTAAAGGTAATAGGGGACTCCAGACGTGGACCCCTTGCTCACTGTGCCTTAGGGAGTTCAGCTGCACCTCACTGACGAGGCCCATAAAGGCCGAAACGCGTCTGGGGTTTGCTGTTTCTCCTGTTCAGGGTAGAATTGCCTGGTATTTCGGGGCTGGTTCACTCTTTTGAGTTGGACCAGACTGATATACTACAGGATATTTCTCCCTGTGAAGGGCACAAGTGAGCTAAAAGAGGTTGCTCTCAGAGTAGCTTATCATGGCTATAGAACTAACCTATTAAGGTTAGTTCGTTCTCTGATGAGCACCTCTGACTTTGTTATGTTGTATATGCAAATTACCTTTAGGGTTTAGTCTCCCTAAAGGTAATAGGGGACTCCAGACGTGGACCCCTTGCTCACTGTGCCTTAGGGAGTTCAGCTGCACCTCACTGACGAGGCCCATAAAGGCCGAAACGCGTCTGGGGTTTGCTGTTTCTCCTGTTCAGGGTAGAATTGCCTGGTATTTCGGGGCTGGTTCACTCTTTTGAGTTGGACCAGACTGATATACTACAGGATATTTCTCCCTGTGAAGGGCACAAGTGAGCTAAAAGAGGTTGCTCTCAGAGTAGCTTATCATGGCTATAGAACTAACCTATTAAGGTTAGTTCGTTCTCTGATGAGCACCTCTGACTTTGTTATGTTGTATATGCAAATTACCTTTAGGGTTTAGTCTCCCTAAAGGTAATAGGGGACTCCAGACGTGGACCCCTTGCTCACTGTGCCTTAGGGAGTTCAGCTGCACCTCACTGACGAGGCCCATAAAGGCCGAAACGCGTCTGGGGTTTGCTGTTTCTCCTGTTCAGGGTAGAATTGCCTGGTATTTCGGGGCTGGTTCACTCTTTTGAGTTGGACCAGACTGATATACTACAGGATATTTCTCCCTGTGAAGGGCACAAGTGAGCTAAAAGAGGTTGCTCTCAGAGTAGCTTATCATGGCTATAGAACTAACCTATTAAGGTTAGTTCGTTCTCTGATGAGCACCTCTGACTTTGTTATGTTGTATATGCAAATTACCTTTAGGGTTTAGTCTCCCTAAAGGTAATAGGGGACTCCAGACGTGGACCCCTTGCTCACTGTGCCTTAGGGAGTTCAGCTGCACCTCACTGACGAGGCCCATAAAGGCCGAAACGCGTCTGGGGTTTGCTGTTTCTCCTGTTCAGGGTAGAATTGCCTGGTATTTCGGGGCTGGTTCACTCTTTTGAGTTGGACCAGACTGATATACTACAGGATATTTCTCCCTGTGAAGGGCACAAGTGAGCTAAAAGAGGTTGCTCTCAGAGTAGCTTATCATGGCTATAGAACTAACCTATTAAGGTTAGTTCGTTCTCTGATGAGCACCTCTGACTTTGTTATGTTGTATATGCAAATTACCTTTAGGGTTTAGTCTCCCTAAAGGTAATAGGGGACTCCAGACGTGGACCCCTTGCTCACTGTGCCTTAGGGAGTTCAGCTGCACCTCACTGACGAGGCCCATAAAGGCCGAAACGCGTCTGGGGTTTGCTGTTTCTCCTGTTCAGGGTAGAATTGCCTGGTATTTCGGGGCTGGTTCACTCTTTTGAGTTGGACCAGACTGATATACTACAGGATATTTCTCCCTGTGAAGGGCACAAGTGAGCTAAAAGAGGTTGCTCTCAGAGTAGCTTATCATGGCTATAGAACTAACCTATTAAGGTTAGTTCGTTCTCTGATGAGCACCTCTGACTTTGTTATGTTGTATATGCAAATTACCTTTAGGGTTTAGTCTCCCTAAAGGTAATAGGGGACTCCAGACGTGGACCCCTTGCTCACTGTGCCTTAGGGAGTTCAGCTGCACCTCACTGACGAGGCCCATAAAGGCCGAAACGCGTCTGGGGTTTGCTGTTTCTCCTGTTCAGGGTAGAATTGCCTGGTATTTCGGGGCTGGTTCACTCTTTTGAGTTGGACCAGACTGATATACTACAGGATATTTCTCCCTGTGAAGGGCACAAGTGAGCTAAAAGAGGTTGCTCTCAGAGTAGCTTATCATGGCTATAGAACTAACCTATTAAGGTTAGTTCGTTCTCTGATGAGCACCTCTGACTTTGTTATGTTGTATATGCAAATTACCTTTAGGGTTTAGTCTCCCTAAAGGTAATAGGGGACTCCAGACGTGGACCCCTTGCTCACTGTGCCTTAGGGAGTTCAGCTGCACCTCACTGACGAGGCCCATAAAGGCCGAAACGCGTCTGGGGTTTGCTGTTTCTCCTGTTCAGGGTAGAATTGCCTGGTATTTCGGGGCTGGTTCACTCTTTTGAGTTGGACCAGACTGATATACTACAGGATATTTCTCCCTGTGACGGGCACAAGTGAGCTAAAAGAGGTTGCTCTCAGAGTAGCTTATCATGGCTATAGAACTAACCTATTAAGGTTAGTTCGTTCTCTGATGAGCACCTCTGACTTTGTTATGTTGTATATGCTTTAGACTTGAGACAGTGATTACCTGATCATTTTTCATCTCCACAACTGCTGCTCCAGTTCTTCTCTCCCACCTTGGGTCTACGGAGGATGATCCATTTACAAAGAGCTCCAGGTCAGGACTGTTTCTGTGTGGCTCTTTTCCAAACAGTAATGTAGCTCCCCATCTTCTGAAGTGGCTAGAAGGAGCCGGATTCACAGTTTTACATCTCTCTATGGTAAGTTCAGGTTGGGTCAGCAGGATAATATACAGATCATCCTGCATATGCTGTAAGGGCATGTACAGGATGAGAATCATACAGAGTAAGTTGGTTGTCCCAAGGGGATAGTATTCACCTTCTCTACACCAAATGCGGCTGCTGCCAATTTTTCGGCCACATGGATGAAATCCTTGTGCTATTGCATCCAATTGGCAACTAAAGTAGGCTACTAGATGATGGCTCATTGGTGACTTCTGAGTGAGCACAACAGAGGCAAATTCAGTAACTATGAGAAGCATTTCTACTTGCAATCAATTAGAAATGCTTCTCATAGTTAGGAATAGCAAGTGCTGGCACTGAAGACATTTCTCCTTTCAAGGTTAAAAAATCCTTCTCCATCTTTCCAGTTCCAGGCTCAAGGATTGCTCACCTCAGGCTATGACTCAGAAGGGCAACATCACATATCCACTGTTGGCAGTATCCAATCATTCCCTAGAATGTTTCCATCTGCTTCTTTGTCACTGATTTGGGGGTTTTGACTATGGTCTCAATCCTCTCAGGAGTCAGTGACCACTTTACTTGAGAGATGACATGTCCAAGATAAATCACAGAGGGTTGGCAGTACTACGGCTTTGTTGACTTGATATCCTTTTTCCGCAAGCTGTCGTAGAGGTTTGAGGGTGTCCTGCTTACTCTCCAGACAGTCCTTGCAGCACAAAAGTAAATCATCCACATATTGGATTAAAGTTCCTTGCATAACAATGTTTCTCAAATCCATGGCCACAACATGATTGAAGATGGATGGAGATTCACAATAGCCTTGAGGCAGTCTAGTATATGTGTACTGTTGGCCTTCATAGCTGAATGCGAAGAGATATTGGGATTTGCTTGACAGTCGAATGCTAAAGAAAGCATTTGACAACTTCACCACAGTAAAACAGGTAGACTTGACAAGATGGTAGCCGGATTTGGTACCACAGGAAACTCAGAAGTCGCAATGTCATTTATAGGCCTCAGGTTTTGCACCATTTGCCACTTTCCAGTAGTGGCCGTCTTGACTGGCGGTATAGGAGAATTGCATCTGCTTATGGTTGGATAGATGACTCCAGCCTCAAGCAATCCGTTAATGGTGTCTCAGATTCCTTCTGCTGCTTCTTTGCTCATAGGATACTAGCGAATACGGGGCAAGATGACTTCAGGTTTAAGCTAGACCACAACTTCTCCTGCTCCCTTTATGAGTCCCATATCTCCTCCTCCTGTAGTCCACAAGGCATCTGGCAGCTCCTCAAGATCCTTTTTCTCAATTTCTGTCAAAGACATAAGTATATGCTCCTTGAGGGTTATCGCTTGGGGCATTCCAGGAACTCCTATCAGGATATCCACCTTAAACACATTGTCTGTGGCTGTTCGGTAGAACCCTCTCCGCTGTGGGTGCAGGCTCTTTTCACCATAGATCCTTTGCTTCATATCCCGGATGGCACTTAAGAGATGTGAGGGTCAAATGAGGAAAAGGAGGCTTTAAATAGTCAGATAACGGAACTAGAAATTAGACGAGTTATTAAAAACCTAAAAAACTACACGGCACCAGGCCCAGATGGATTTTCTACAACATACTATAAAATATTTGAGGAAGAGTTAATGCAAATCTTAGTAGCTACATTTAATGAAATTAAAACCACAGGTACATTCCCACCAGAGATGCTTAGAGCCAATATAATCACTATACTAAAATCAGATAAGGAAGCACACTCTTGCAAAGAATTTAGACCAATTTCGGTTATGAATATAGATACCAAAATATATGCGAAAGTTTTAGCTCTAAGACTTACAGAAATATCTAAATCATTAATAGCGTCCGACCAAACAGGATTTGTCCCAGGGAGGCAGGGCGCCGATAATTCCCATAAACTGATTCATTTAATAACTTATGCGAAGAAAAAAGACACCCCCACCCTATTCCTATCCATGGATGCTGAAAAAGCTTTTGATAGGGTAGGGTGGGATTTTATGATGCAGACCCTCCATAGATATGGGTTTGACTCATTTGCATCGAAAGCTATAGCTGCCCTATATAAGGCTCCCTCGGCATCGGTTTTGGGGAAAGGGGTACAATCAGATTATTTTATGGTAACAAATGGAACCCGTCAGGGTTGTCCCGTCTCCCATTTTATTCGCATTGACCCTAGAACCCCTCGCTATAGCTATTAGGGCTTCGTCGGACTTTAAGGGGATTAAAGTAGGCAAAAGGGAATACAAGATCTCCCTCTTCGCGGATGATGTAGTAGTATATATGGAGCATCCTCATATATCTATGAAGGCGCTGATGGAAATCATTGCAAACTACAGTAAGGTGTCGAATTATAAATTAAACATAGAGAAATCTGAAGCACTAAGTGTCTGACTAGTAGGTAGTAGGTATCAGCTGGCCCACACAAAGGAATTTACACACCTGGGAATTAACTTTAGTGATGATTAGAGATGTCGCGAATAGTTCGCCGGCTGACTTTTTTCGGCGAACATAGCATGTTCGCGGTCGCGGCGAACTGCGAACATATGAGAGATTCGACCCGCCCCCAATACTTTATCATTGAGCAAACTTTGACCATGCATGTCACAGTCAGCAGACACATTCCAGCCAATCAGCAGCATACACTCCCTTCTACACCCTTCTACCTCATGGACAGCAGCCATTTTAGAATCATAAGTACCTTGCAGTCTTACTGAGAGGAGGGACAGTTTTGATGATACTGCATCAATAGGGAAAACCATAGCTAGGCAAGTTTATTCAGTGTCCAGTGCAGTGCTGAAGGACTCTTGTGCATTATTATTATTACTAGCGTATTGCAATGAGATGTGTATGTTTGGAAAGTTGTATAGTTATTAATATACATATGGAGCAGTTTGCTCCATAAAAAAGTGGTCCGTATTAACGGCTCGCCTCGCTATGCGAGGCTCGCCTGCAATGAGCGCCTGTGTGTACTGTCAGTGTGCTTGGTGCTGTGAGTCTGCGTGCACTGTCAGTGTACTTGGTGCTATGGGTCTGTGTGTACTGTCAGTGTACTTGGTGCTGTAGTTCTGTGTGCACTGCCAGTGTACTTGGTGCTATGGGTCTGTGTGCACTGCCAGTGTGCTTGGTGCTTTAGGTCTGTGTGTACTGTCAGTGTACTTGGTGCTGTAGGTCTGTGTGTACTGTCAGTGTGCTTGGTGCTGTAGGTCTGTGTGTACTGTCAGTGAGCTTGGTGCTGTAGGTTTGTGTGTACTGTCAGTGTGCTTGGTGCTGTGAGTCTGTGTGTACTGTCAGTGTACTTGGTGCTGTAGGTCTGTGTGTACTGTCAGTGTACTTGGTGCTGTATATATGTGTGTACTGTCAGTGTACTTGGTGCTGTATATATGTGTGTACTGTCAGTGTACTTGGTGCTGTGGGTCAATGTGTACTGTCAGTGTACTTGGTGCTGTAGGTTCGTGTGCACTGCCAGTGTACTTGTTGCTGTAGGTCTGTGTGTACTGTCAGTGTGCTTGGTGCTATAGGTCTATGTGTACTGTCAGTGTGCTTGGTGCTGTAGGTCTGTGTGTACTGTCAGTGTACTTGGTGCTGTATATATGTGTGTACTATCGGTGTACTTGGTGCTGTGGGTCAATGTGTACCGTCAGTGTACTTGGTGCTGTAGGTCTGTTTGCACTGCCAGTGTACTTGGTGCTGTATATCTGTGTGTACTGTCAGTGTACTTGGTGCTATATGTCTATGTGTACTGTCAGTGTGCTTGGTGCTGTAGGTCTATGTGTACTGTCAGTGTGCTTGGTGCTGAAGGTCTGTGTGTACTGTCAGTGTGCTTGGTGCTGTAGGTTTGTGTGTACTGTCAGTGTGCTTGGTGCTGTGAGTCTGTGTGTACTGTCAGTGTACTTGGTGCTGTAGGTCTGTGTGTACTGTCAGTGTACTTGGTGCTGTATATATGTGTGTACTATCAGTGTACTTGGTGCTGTGGGTCAATGTGTACTGTCAGTGTACTTGGTGCTGTAGGTCTGTTTGCACTGCCAGTGTACTTGGTGCTATGGGTCTGTGTGCACTGCCAGTGTACTTGTTGCTGTAGGTCTGTGTGTACTGTCAGTGTACTTGGTGCTATAGGTCTATGTGTACTGTCAGTGTGCTTGGTGCTGTAGGTCTGTGTGTACTGTCAGTGTACTTGGTGCTGTATATATGTGTGTACTATCAGTGTACTTGGTGCTGTGGGTCAATGTGTACTGTCAGTGTACTTGGTGCTGTAGGTCTGTTTGCACTGCCAGTGTACTTGATGCTGTATATCTGTGTGTACTGTCAGTGTACTTGGTGCTATATGTCTATGTGTACTGTCAGTGTGCTTGGTGCTGTAGGTCTGTGTGTACTGTCAGTGAGCTTGGTGCTATATGTCTATGTGCACTGTCAGTGTACTTGGTGCTATATGTCTATGTGTACTGTCAGTGTGCTTGGTGCTGTAGATCTGTGTGTACTGTCAGTGTGCTTGGTGCTGTAGGTTTGTGTGTACTGTCAGTGTGCTTGGTGCTGTGAGTCTGTGTGTACTGTCAGTGTACTTGTTGCTGTAGGTCTGTGTGTACTGTCAGTGTACTTGGTGCTGTATATATGTGTGTACTATCAGTGAACTTGGTGCTGTGGGTCAATGTGTACTGTCAGTGTACTTGGTGCTGTAGGTCTGTTTGCACTGCCAGTGTACTTGGTGCTATTGGTCTGTGTGCACTGCCAGTGTACTTGTTGCTGTAGGTCTGTGTGTACTGTCAGTGTGCTTGGTGCTATAGGTATATGTGTACTGTCAGTGTGCTTGGTGCTGTAGCTCTGTGTGTACTGTCAGTGTACTTGGTGCTGTGGGTCAATGTGTACTGTCAGTGTACTTGGTGCTGTAGGTCTGTTTGCACTGCCAGTGTACTTGGTGCTGTATATCTGTGTGTACTGTCAGTGTACTTGGTGCTATATGTCTATGTGTACTGTCAGTGTGCTTGGTGCTGTAGGTCTGTGTGTACTGTCAGTGAGCTTGGTGCTATATGTCTATGTGTACTGTCAGTGTGCTTGGTGCTGTAGGTCTGTGTGTACTGTCAGTGAGCTTGGTGCTGTAGTTCTGTGTGTACTGTCAGTGTACTTGGTGCTATGGGTCTGTGTGCACTGCCAGTGTACTTGTTGCTGTAGGTCTGTGTGTACTGTCAGTGTGCTTGGTGCTATAGGTCTATGTGTACTGTCAGTGTGCTTGGTGCTGTAGGTCTGTGTGTACTGTCAGTGTACTTGGTGCTGTATATATGTGTGTGTACTATCAGTGTACTTGGTGCTGTGGGTCAATGTGTACTGTCAGTGTGCTTGGTGCTGTAGGTCTGCTTGCACTGCCAGTGTACTTGGTGCTGTATATCTGTGTGAACTGTCAGTGTACTTGGTGATATATGTCTATGTGTACTGTCAGTGTGCTTGGTGCTATATGTCTATGTGTACTGTCAGTGTGCTTGGTGCTGTAGGTCTGTGTGTACTGTCAGTGAGCTTGGTGCTGTAGTTCTGTGTGTACTGTCAGTGTACTTGGTGCTATGGGTCTGTGTGCACTGCCAGTGTACTTGTTGCTGTAGGTCTGTGTGTACTGTCAGTGTGCTTGGTGCTATAGGTCTATGTGTACTGCCAGTGTACTTGTTGCTGTAGGTCTGTGTGTACTGTCAGTGTGCTTGGTGCTTTAGGTCTGTGTGCACTGCCAGTGTACTTGGTGCTATGGGTCTGTGTGTACTGTCAGTGTGCTTGGTGCTGTAGGTCTGTGTGCAAACAAGGTTCACAGCTCTTCAACACAATGCTTCCAAATAGGTAAAGTCTATTCATTTATTAATGTATTACATGTTTACTATTACACACAAAACAACATTAGCTCAGTTACAATAACATTGCCGTAATTTTTTGACGGGCAAGTCGCTAGTGTCATAATAAACACTACATGAACATGGCGACCACTCTCTTGTGGGATTCAGGTACGTCCACGAATTCATCCTCCATATATCTGAATAAGCCAGGAATGATATATAGAGGCCTGCGGCGCTCATTGCCAAAGTGGTCCGTATTACACATTATATAGTAATAATAATAAGAATAATAATAAAGCAGAAGACCTCCCCTGTGTCTCCCCCCCACTCCCTCCCATGTGTCTCTCTCCCACCCTCTCCCCTGTGTCTCCCCCCCCACTCCCTCCCATGTGTCTCTCTCCCCCCCTCTCCCCTGTGTCTCTCCCACCCTTGCCTGTGTCTCTACCCCCTCTCCCTTCCCCAGTGTTTCTTTCCTCCCTCTCCTGTATCTTTTCCCCCTTCCCTCTTCCCTGTGTCACTCCCCCCCTCCCCTGTGTCTCTACCCCCCTCTCCCTTCCTGTGTTTCTTTCCCCCCTCCCCTGTGTCTTTCCCCCCTTCCCTCTCCCCTGTGTCTCTCCCCACTCATCTGTGTCTCTTCCCCCTTCTCCCCTGTGTCTCTACCCCCTCTCCCCTGTGTCTCTACCCCCTCTCCCTTCCCCTGTGTTTCTTCCCCCCTCCTCTGTGTCTTTACCCCTTTTTCTCTCCCCGGTGTCTCCTCACCACTCCCTCCCATTAGTCTCTTCCCCCCTCTCCCCTGTGTCTCTACCCCCCACTCTCTCCTGTGTCTCTACCCCCCACTCTCTCCTGTGTCTCTCCCCCCTCCCATGTGTCTCTTCCCCTCACCTCTCCCTTACCCTGTTTCTCTTCCCCCCTCTGCCCTGTGTCTTCCTCCCCCTCTCCACTGTGTCTTCCTCCCCCTCTCCCCTCTACTGTGTCTTCCTCTCCCTCTCCCCTGTGTTTCCTCCCCCTCTCTCCTCCCCTGTTAGCTTCTATACGCATACATACATACGATAAGAAATCTGGGGGGGGGGGTTATTCCTTACCCCCCCCCCCCCCAGTTCCAACACCCATGTGTACTGTATAATATTGTATTGCATTATGTTATATTATATCTCTAGCGACTTGCCTGGCACAAATGATGGTGCAATAAAGTTTGAAGCCATGGCAATGCTGTTTGCAACACAATGTGATGCTTTTTGAACTCTGAGGATCTTCGGCGCTCATTGTGAGTCTCTTCCCTCGTGTCCTTCATGTTTTGTGCTTTGCAACGATCAATCTTCGGCGCTCATCGTAAAGACAGATATATAAGTACAGTGTTAAATATATAATTTTTTTTGTGCAGTGTAAATTAAAAAATGTATTCAGGTCTCAGAGCATAATAAAGTGATTTAGATTTGTAACTGCTTTGAGAGTGCTATCGCTGGCAGCCAATGAGCAGTAATCCAGATATATAACTGCAGAGTAAAAAGTAAAACATTTTAGTGTAGTGTAAAGTCTACATTTTTATTTTCCATTACTAATTAATACTTATTAAATGAATGCACGATAATAACTATTGTGAATGAACAAATGTATTAGGAAGTGCAAAGCGTTAATGTATGTAAAGTAACCGCAGTGTAAAATATGCTATTAAGCGTATTTTTTTTATATATATTTTTTTTAATAATAATGAATTAATTACTAAAATACTTTACCTATTTGTAATTAATATATCCAGTGATCAATAACCTGAAGAGCTAACAATCAGTTTTGATTTTCCTGCAGCTTAAAGTGTACATTTGGACTGTTGGTGACCCGAGGTGTAAGTGTCAGCAATGTGCGCAGTGCACGAGGGGAAACCGCTTGTATAGTCGTGTAACGCGCCATTTTAGATTTGTAATGTTATTAGTTGCAAGTTAGTGTTGTAAAATGGCGGCGATTGTGTATGTGTTATGCGGCTCGCCAGCAGTTTCCATTATTTATAATAGTGTATTTTGTACCTCGTCTGTTCCTAGGTAAAAGTCGTACATGGCTGGCGATGTTTTGCGCGGTTTGGGGTCGTGTAGCCTCGTTTTAATTTTTTCCTAACGCCATTTTTTTTGTCGCTTAGCCGATTTACAAGTGCCAACTGGGGAAGACGTTACAGATATCACATATATAGTTGTGAGCAGGCGGGTTGTTGCTAACGCTGCGGGCTTGCGAAGCGAGGGCCAGAGTTGCTGGCAAGGAGCGCCGAAGGCTCCCACGTCGGCTGCAATGAGCCGCAGGCAGGACTTACACCATCAAATTTACGGACTTACCATCTAAAAATACGGGACTTAAAAAAAAAACATTACGAGCTCACAAAAATACGACCTTAACGCCCGAACCGCACGCACTTAAAAACATTAAAAACACAATAAATACACACAACAAACACATAAAAAGCTTACCCACAGCAAGGCGGGCACCGAGGACCTCTGCAAGTGAAGATACACCACCATTTAAGTCCAAATTCATGAGTTTAGACACCCGAAAATCACCTAAGTGAGAGACAAAATGGCCCTTGAAAAAAAGAAAACGAGGCTACAGGACCCTAAACACGCAAAACACATACGGATTTTCCTAAAAAGCCGTACGAGGTAAAGATACACTATTAACAAGGACGCTAAATCATCCACACCCGCGTACCACATACACATTCCCCGCCATTTTTTGATGGGCAAGTCGCTAGTAAATATATAAAGATCAAGATAATAAAAGTATCAGGAAATGTAACACAAAGATGCACGCGCATCTGAATAATACGACAAATACGGATTTTTGTCATAAGTGACATGATCGCAGTATTGGGTCATAAACCCTAAACACTGGAATCTGTTACATACAATTTACTGATGATGTCATTCATGGGCTTCAAGGGGGGGGATCTCTTTTCATACTTTTTGAGCGGTGCAAATCCAACATACTCAGAGCGGAAACGCCACATCTGTGGGACACACACAAAGGGGTTCACTTTGGGAGAAAAAAACAAACAAATATGAAATATTTAATAATCATATTTTGATGTTACCAACAGATAAGGAAACGAAACTGAGGTTATTATATCTAATAGTAGCAAGCCTGGGAGTACTGGGAGTAATAATACTGCAGCAGGAGGTCAGGACTAATGTCACTCTATAGACACCCAGTCAGATAAAGGTCAGTACTAATGTCCCTCTATAGACCCCCAGTCAGATAAAGGTCAGTACTAATGTCCCTCTATAGACCCACAGTCAGATAAAGGTCATTACTAATGTCCCTCTATAGACACCCAGTCAGATAAAGGTCAGTACTAATGTCACCTATAGACCCCCAGTCATATAAAGGTCAGTACTAATGTCCCTCTATAGACCCCAGTCAGATAAAGGTCAGTACTAATGTCACCTATAGACCCCCAGTCATATAAAGGTCAGTACTAATGTCACCTATAGACCCCCAGTCATATAAAGGTCAGTACTAATGTCCCTCTATAGACACCCAGTCAGCTAAAGGTCAGTACTAATGTCCCTCTATAGACACACAGTCAGATAAAGGTCAGTACTAATGTCACCTATAGACCCCCAGTCAGATAAAGGTCATTACTAATGTCCCTCTATAGACACCCAGTCAGATAAAGGTCATTACTAATGTCCCTCTATAGACACCCAGTCAGATAAAGGTCAGTACTAATGTCCCTCTATAGACACCCAGTCAGCTAAAGGTCATTACTAATGTCCCTCTATAGACACCCAGTCAGATAAAGGTCATTACTAATGTCCCTCTATAGACACCCAGTCAGCTAAAGGTCAGTACTAATGTCACTCTATAGACCCCCAGTCAGATAAAGGTCATTACTAATGTCCCTCTATAGACACCCAGTCAGCTAAAGGTCAGTACTAATGTCCCTCTATAGACACCCAGTCAGATAAAGGTCAGTACTAATGTCACCTATAGACCCCCAGTCAGATAAAGGTCATTACTAATGTGCCTCTATAGACACCCAGTCAGATAAAGGTCAGTACTAATGTCCCTCTATAGACCCCCAGTCATATAAAGGTCATTACTAATGTCCCTCTATAGACACCCAGTCAGATAAAGGTCAGTACTAATGTCACCTATAGACCCACAGTCACCTTAAGGTCAGTACTAATGTCTCTCTATAGACACCTAGTCAGATAAAGGTCAGTACTAATGTCCCTCTATAGACACCCAGTCAGATAAAGGTCATTACTAATGTCCCTCTATAGACACCCAGTCAGATAAAGGTCACTCTATATACCCCCAGTCAGATAAAGGTCATTACTAATGTCCCTCTATAGACACCCAGTAAGCTAAAGGTCAGTACTAATGTCCCTCTATAGACACCCAGTCAGATAAAGGTCATTACTAATGTCCCTCTATAGACACCCAGTCAGCTAAAGGTCAGTACTAATGTCACTCTATAGACCCCCAGTCAGATAAAGGTCATTACTAATGTCCCTCTATAGACACCCAGTCAGCTAAAGGTCAGTACTAATGTCCCTCTATAGACACACAGTCAGATAAAGGTCAGTACTAATGTCACCTATAGACCCCCAGTCAGATAAAGGTCATTACTAATGTCCCTCTATAGACACCCAGTCAGATAAAGGTCATTACTAATGTCCCTCTATAGACACCCAGTCAGATAAAGGTCAGTACTAATGTCCCTCTATAGACACCCAGTCAACTAAAGGTCATTACTAATGTCCCTCTATAGACACCCAGTCAGATAAAGGTCATTACTAATGTCCCTCTATAGACACCCAGTCAGCTAAAGGTCAGTACTAATGTCACTCTATAGACCCCCAGTCAGATAAAGGTCATTACTAATGTCCCTCTATAGACACCCAGTCAGCTAAAGGTCAGTACTAATGTCCCTCTATAGACACCCAGTCAGATAAAGGTCAGTACTAATGTCACCTATAGACCCCCAGTCAGATAAAGGTCATTACTAATGTCCCTCTATAGACACCCAGTCAGATAAAGGTCAGTACTAATGTCCCTCTATAGACCCCCAGTCATATAAAGGTCATTACTAATGTCCCTCTATAGACACCCAGTCAGATAAAGGTCAGTACTAATGTCACCTATAGACCCCCAGTCATATAAAGGTCAGTACTAATGTCACCTATAGACCCCCAGTTATGTAAGGTGTAACCCTTACACTACCTGATCGATACAACATCATACCTGATGTTTTAAAGCACGTTATTCCAAATAATTTAGGAATGTTAGGTAATTTATGCCCTTTATGGCTTAAAACCAGACTCTGTATCAACTATGTAATTTTCCGTGGGAGTTTTGCCATGGATCCCCCTCCGGCATGCCACAGTCCAGTTGTTAGACCCCTTGAAACAACTTTCCCATCACTATTGTGGCCAGAAAGAGTCCCTGTGGGTTTTAAAATTCGCCTGCCCATTGAAGTCTATGGCGGTTCGCCGATGTTCGCCGGTTCGCGAACATTTGCGGAGGTTCGCGTTCGCGGTTCGCGAACCGAAAATTTTAGGTTCGCGACATCACTAGTGATGATATAAGAAGTATTCAAACCTCCAATTTGAACAATTTATATAAATCATCTAAAGAGCTTATTGAGAACTGGCCGGTCAATCAAATATCCTTCTCTGGTAGAATTGCATCAATCAAGATGTCTCTCCTTCCTAAACTTAACTATGTATTTAGATCTTTCCCTTTTTCAATCTCAAGCCAATGGACAGCTAAATTCCAGAAGATGATCGATAGATATTTTAATAAGAACGGTCAGATCAGAGTTAAAAAAGCAATAATGAGTCGAAAATTTATAAATGGTGGCATTGCATACCCAATGGTTTTTCACTATCAGGAAGCAATTAAATTGGCGCAATATATAAGTGGAGTCAACCTCTTTCCACTCACCCGGAGAACCAGATTTTAAGTGATATGCTACACAATATCGACCTTAATGCTCTATTGTTCACTCCAAAACTAGCATTAGCATACATTGACCCGAGAGCAACTATTTTGACTATAATGGTAAAAGAGTGGATAAAAATTAACAAAAAATTTAAATTCATAGAGCAATATAGTGAACTTACTCCTTTGACAACATTAGCACGCATGAATTATATCTACTTAGAACCAGAATGGAAAGACAAAAGAATATATCTACTGGGGCACATTATAGATAAAGAAAAAGGAAAAATTTTAGATTATAATATGCTAAAGTTGAAATATAATATATCAACTAAACTTTGGTTCACTTCACATCAAATTTCACGAGTTTTGAAGAATATAAATAAAAACATTACTCGGCAAAGCTTAAACAACGTTGAAATTTTAATTAAGTCCCAAAATACTAGACACTTGATTTCTAAGTGTAGTGAGATCATTTATAAGCAAATACAAACGGATACAACTAGACCTATGGACCTCTGGGCTAAAGATATGCAGCTAAGGATACCTAAAGAGTCATGGCAACAAGCCTTAAAATCTCTAAATAGGTTTGTTAAAAATACAAACCAGAGAGAAATTCAATTTAAATTACTTAATAGATGGTACTGGGTTCCCTCCAAAATCTACTTTATAACATTTAAACCAGAAATTAAATTATGCTGGAGGAACTGTGGGAAATCTGCAGATATGTTCCATATATGGTGGGAATGCCCTATAACAATTCATCTTTGGAAGGAATGTTCTGAATACTTATCTATTATATTTAAGACAGAAATGATAGTAAAACCGCAGATGGCCTTGTTTAATACTTTTCCCCCTAAGATGGAAATAAAAAATAAAGTGTTTATGACTCAAATTTTTAAGGTAGTAAAAACTGCAATTGCACGAAATTGGAAGAAAGAGGATCTTCCAAAACTAACTGAAATATTGGCCATGATGGGATACAATGGGGAACTAGAGAGGGATTTTAATATGGCATTTCAGCTAAAACAAGACCCTGTAAAATGGGTAGTTTGGGACTCAATTTTTAAGTAACCTTTACGGGGTAATCTCACGAAGACACCATATCTTCCCTGGCAGATCGATCCCTCCCTGGCTCTTCCTCCCTACCTTCACCAAGCTGGCTAGAATATGAGTGGAATGAAAGGGTGTGATAGGATATGTAAGTAATTTAAGAGAGAAGTTTAACTGGTTAATCTCTCCATTAGGTTGAAGAATATTCAACCAAATATTAAAGTTTGGATTTCATTCATAGCCATATGTAAGTTTAATACAATGATACACTTAAAGTCTATTATTAGGAATAAACATGAAAGAACAGTTACACTCCTATGATTGTTATAATGTCAGGGCACAAATGTATGCCTTCCGTATTTTTGTCTGGCTGTGTATATAATATGTAAGGTATTATTTATGTAAATGGAGATTTTAAATTTGAAAATAAAAATAATAAAAAATAAATAAAAAAAAGAGATGTGAGGGTCAGCAGTGACTATGATGACTGAGAACACTTGCAGGGCAGATTGAATTGCCAGCATAAGTCCATTCCAGTAAGTATCCAGTATCACTTTCAGTGGGATCATAGTAAAAGGCGCAGTGCTGCTGTTTCAGTGTTACAGACCTTTGCATGCTTTTTAGGGGTAATGCAGTCTTAAGCCACTCCCAAATCACAGTCAGCCAATTAGTCTCTGTTAACAATAGCCAAAATACATGAGGCCTAGGCATGGCAGGCTGTCTCAGCAACTTTACCATCTGTCCAGGAATTCCTAAAAAATATGTAACAATTCCATCCAAGGTACAGGTAATGGTAACATTTAAAGCACATAACAAGTCTCTTCCCAGCACAGAAATAGGCGAAGATGGTAACTATAATACTGAAGCTTTTGTCTTAAATTACGGTGAGGCAATGATCAGGGGTTTAGATTGGGGGATACATTATATTTGCCCAGAGAACCCTTGGGTGGTCACAGAAGTATCAGACAGGGGGTACGGTCCTGTATTCATGCTGGTATATGTTGCTCCTGTATCTATAAGAAATTCACATGGCGTCCCTTCATTGGTTAATGTAATCCAAGGTTCATCCCCCAATCCTTTTGATTGAAAATGCAAGGCAATCAACCCTGATACCCCCCTTGGTTCACTTGAGCTGTCCTAGTAACTCTAATGGGGAACTTTACAGCTGTGATGGGTTGGTCCCTGGGCTTGCATATGCTGGTTTTGACTTGTGTACTGGCTCTGGGGTCTTCTGGGGCAATTATAACCAAAATGTCCATAGCAATAACAATGCCCACACAAAGGGCTTTCCTGTATCCCTGCTTGGCCTCTCCCGGGATCTCCTCTTTCCCTTCCTAGGTCACCCCTTTCCTGATAGTGTCCACAATAAGCTTCTGTCTGAGGTACAGGTGTAGGGGTGGGAGCTTGTGTTACTGCTATTACTGTCTCTCCCTCCTCTTTGGACTTCTCTAAAAGTGCCAACTGTTTCTTCACTAGTTTAGCCGGCATATTCTCTTTCAGTTTAACCTGCTCTTCCTCTTTCTCTCTATACAAATGCACATGGTGCATAACATGAGCATGAATCTGACCCCAGGGCAATTCAAACAGTCCCACAACCTCTTTTCTGCTGCATAGGTTTTTGCAAACCTCCCAACATATATTGTTTTGGGGAAAATACCTTACTTTCAAGGAAAGACATAGATACATATATAAAGATAAATCAATTAAAATAATATTGATAAGACTTGTAACTTCTAGGTAAATTGCTACTTAGATGTTAGTTGAGGAACATTTTAAACTACAGAAAGTCAGACATCTTTTTTTTAGCAATACTCCTTTTATCAATTATATTGAGAAGTCAGATATCAATTTTCAACTTTTTATTTAAGGTTAATTAAAAATAAACATACGTTGATTAAAAAAATGTTTTATAAAACATACACTATCCACTTGTGTCTGTATTGTAATTCAATTTTGATAATTTATATGAAACATATAGTAATAATAAACATTTATGGACAAATTAAATACATCTTTAAATATGCAGTATTAATATTTAAATGCCTTAGATGCAACAGACATAAATATTGAAGGGAGCTATGGATGGTACAAATAATTTAACATGCTATAATTGTAATTATTTATTTGTCATTTTTGCTGTACTTTTTGTGTGGATAACACTATATACTAATGGAATACAACTGTCAATATTTATATGGCAATGAGAGCAGAGGTTGCTCGTGTAAATTGAGTAAAATATAGTGATATTCTTTATTAAGTGTATGTAGATTTTATCTTGTATTTTTTATAAATTGCTTATAGATGAAATAAATTGAAGAAAGTGCTTAAGTGCTATGGTAGATTGATGGGTCAGTCCCTGTGCTGTCTATGTGACAGAACTGGGAAGCCTCCACTTCTCCCCCCACTAAAAGTGCTGCCACCTATACTATTCTACTGATGAAACAGAATAAATGTGGTGAACTGGGGGCCTGTCACTTACCCCTTTGCCTAAACTAAGGACAACCTCTAATCAGACTGCTCTAAATATCTCAGTTTTTGACCAACTTTCTAGTTAAGGTGCTCATCGATGGGCCCGTACGTGACTGGACTGACGGGGCTGCAATGAGCGCCAAAGGCCGAAGGACCATAAGTGACTGGTTTAAGGAAGGGAAATGCTCAAAACGGCTGATGAATTACAGGCCTCAAAAAAAGTACGGATTTAGCGGCCACATTTTTTTCAAGCCTGTAACTCGGAAGCTTCCAGAAGACCGACAAAAGATGCTAACTAATTTTAAAAAATTACTTACAACCTCAAACACAACACGTGGGAGAGATAATGGGGAAAAAAAACAGGGGAGGGAGAGGAGGCAACGAGACATGGGAGGGATAGCGTGGGGAGAGGCTCACAGTTGGGGGTTGGCCGACGCCTGCAATGAGTGGCTATGCTGCTCATTGCAGTGCTTGAGATTAGCGCACAAGGTGCTCATGGGGAGGCCCATAAAGTAGAGTCTGTAAAGTGGACTGATGCAGGGAAATCAATCTGCACTGCAAGTGTTCTCAATCATCATAGTAGATGAAAAAGTTTCAGCTGCAGTTCACTTGGATAATGTCCAGTACCCATACTTCCGCAATGATGTCACTGCTGACCCTCACATATCTCTGGAGTGCCATCCAGGATAGGAAGCAAAGGATATTGGGCCTATGGTGAAAAAGTCCTGCAAAGAAAGAAACTGTCAGGAACATCATGTCTCATAAGCATGTTAACACCCATTGCTGAGAATTGGTCACAGATTGGTCAGTCTCACACACTGCATAGCAGATTCAGATGTGCACGTGTCCTAATGAACTGCAGATGGCACACCTCAACAGCATGATATATATTGATATGAGCCATGATCCACAATGCTCATGATACTGCCCAATGTTTATCTGCGTAAAACAATCACCACAGCCAATTACAAGTGACCTTGATGTCAGGGATACAGAAACAGACAGCAAACAATTGTTTAGAGGATCAATACTCAAATACTATGTCCTCTCATTTCAGTACCCAGGAGGTGTACCCCGCCCGCAGAGACACAGGTGGTGTCTCCACCAGAGGAACCACTATCACCAACGCAGGTGGTAGTGGAGGAAGCCGAGATCCCAGAACCATCACTGGAGGCTGGCCTATCAGCAGCAAGACCATTATGGAGAACAACCCCCGGGCCATCATACGCATCATGGGCATGTTCCCAGCCATGTGAATCAATAGCCTTGTCGTGGAGCCATCAAACACCTGCAGGGATGTCAAGGTCCTGGGGACCACTCTAAACAGCTACCACTGCCACCTGGTGAGAGGCAATGGATGCAGTGGCAGGATCCCAATGCTCTTCCACTTCTGACCGTGCCCCAACAGATGTTGTCACAACAGATGATGCCACAGCAGTTGTTGTCCCAGCAGTTGTTGTCCCAGCAGATGTTGTCCCAACAGACCGGGCAACACCATCACTATGGGCCACACAATCACTACGGGCAACACCATTGCCAATTGCAACTCCATCGCTATGGGCAACACCATCGATATGGGCAACATGATCGTCAATTGCAACACCATTGCCAATTGCAACACCATCGCTACAGGCAACATCATCGCCAATGGCAACACCTCTGGCCTCACCCCAGCACATCCACAGTCCAACTATGTCTGGTGACAGACCTCACAGATTCTCATAAGGCACCTGGAGGCACTTCTTGCTACACATCCGCATGGATGATAAGCGTAACTACGGAGTGATGCAACGGCTGACAGCTCAGCTTGAAAGACATAATGATATTGCTAATGATCAAGTCGACAGGATCAGATCACTATATGCTGAGGTGAGGAGGGATAATCGATGGATGGAGAGGTATGAGCAAATGGCTCATAGGGACAGACAAGCCCAGTGTAACGGATCTACTGGCACCCCGACCGGGTACCTCCGTTGATGGACGCGTCCTAGTTTGCGACGAGGCCTACAAGCACCGCACCGGACACCACACTACCACAGACTCCACAATCGCCGTAGCTTAAAGCTCCCAGGGAGTATGCAGCGCATAGCAATCCCCAGTGTGATATAGCAATCCCCTCCAAGAACGAGACGAGGCTACGTTTTGAAGGGTCAAGTAGTGAACTCTTTAATGACAGGGGATCTCCTTTTATGCAATGGTGCCCTCTGAAGGGCTACACCCACATAATTATCACAACAGCCAATTATATACATGGTTCAACCCCCACGTCTCCTCCCCTCAGATAACAGGTAACACAATTAAAACAGACACAATTTTAACCACATTCTGGATGTACCCCAAAAACAGGGGGTACACCTTTAAGTCCAGCACTGTTCAATAGCTCTCACCCAGGGGAACAACATATTAAAAAATGGCATGAATCAGACCAGGGGTTCAAAAGTTAGTAAAAGTATATTTTACACATAACACACAGACATTTCACATATCCCCCATAGTTGGCCACACAATACACATATAGGGACAATAGGTGAGTCACACCTCCCTGAGGCTACCTGGCAACTTTGATATAATCAGACATGGATTAGATCATCCTTCTTTGTTCTTATGTCTGAGAATGAAAACACTTTATACAATAGACTTCCTTATCTGTAACAGGATTATCTCCCATTCCAAGTCCTGCAATAGTCTGGGCCAATATTCTGCAGAGCATAAACCAACATACATACAGTATAATAGTAGGATCATATTTTAACTATAATAATCATAAAATAGGGTAAAACAGTGATGGGTTCCGTTATACACCTCCCCGTGACCATAAGCCGGCATACACGGTCTGATCCCAACGGATCGGCCTGGGGACGTCCGGACAAAAGTATTTGTTGGTCAATTCTCTAGTTTGACAACCCATCAGCATTACTGCAATTCACATTTACTCACATCTCACATATCCCCAGATAGCTGAGATCTGAGCGCACAAAACTACCGAATAACGCTCAGATCCTCTTCACACAGTTCTATTGCCATGTAGCTAAAGTCTTTCCCATAGTCTTTCATTATATGAATGGGCTCCATGGCATAGCTATCTGTGGTATCATGGTTCACACAGGGCAAGTACCGAATGACCCCCCCTGTATGTAAAGGGCCAGAATGAGTGACATACACTCTGGTATGGCCGAATACTGTGTTTAAAGGGCAATATGTCCCAGGGCCATAGTCGCAGGGCAGGAGGCTGGCAAACAGTCCTCTCCAAGACAAAGTGGCGAAGGGCACTTTGTCACACCCAGACACATCACCTGGTGTGGCTAGTGAAGTTGGCAGAAGTCCACGTCAACACTCTCCAGCCTTCGGTTTTCACAGGCTCCACCACCACCTGCAGCCTCCTCATCTCACCCCTTACCGCCAACTTCAGCTGCTACAAAGCGACCCCAGTCGTACACACCCCTCAATTCAACACTTCCTGGCCATGGCCCAGGGCTCATAAAGAGGAAGTAGCTGAGAACGTCCCCTAGGTTAGTAGTTGTAAAACTTCTCCCCAGGACCCACCAGACAGACCATAATTTAGTTGAAACACTGTGTGAATACACAGGTGAAGCAATTTGAGGCTCCACCACCTGTTGAATATTATTTGCCTTACTTTTGGTTCCCAAGTTTCACATAAATCATGGCCTGTCTGATGATTGAGAACCAAAACCCTAAGTCCTCCTCATCCACTCTTCTCAATGAATATTATTTTGTATTAATGTTGACATACTTTTGGCTGGCTACAGAGTGTGTATACGTATAGTTATGTTGCATATTCATGCAATTGGTGTTCATTGTGGATTGCTGTTGAGATGAGATGTTGAAGTCAATCCAAATAGTGTTCTGATTGGTATCTTCTTCTTGTCTCTGTAGGTCTTAATCTCATGACCACAAAGGCATGTTCCTTAACCTCCTCCTTTTTCTGTGTCACAGATTCTGCTAATCAATTTTGGATTATTCCTTAATATCTAAAAAACACACTGTATGCGGAATACATTTGTATGACATTATCCATGATTATTTTCATCTGTTTAATTGAGCAGATATAGACAAGTTGTAAGTGCTATGCACATGACTGGTTTCTTCAGTTAAGTGGAGCGATTTCTAATGATCCTTTTTCACATCAGATTCTGGTTGCCGTGACCACATGTGACCCTGGTAGGTTCTATGCATCAAGCTTATTCTAGACTATGACATTACCTCCTTTAGGTATCCCCTTTTTCCCTAAAATATGACTCTTGCCCTCCTGGGATTTGCCCACACCCCACCCATGATATTAATGCACAGTTGTATGCTGATCAACGTATGTATCTAATAAACTATGATATTTTATACTGTTATTAGCATTTTTGTGTTTTTGTACATGATTGTGAACCTCCAGATTAATTATCTAAACAATTTGTATTTTATACATAGATCGTTCTTCAATATACCAATCCTGTTTTAATGTTAGGTATTCATAGCTGTGTTACCTGTGCAGCTGATGGTGGAGGTAATGTTCCTGGGTTTGATTCCAGCCACAACTTTGTATGATATTAATTTTTCCTAAGAAATGGAGATATGTATTCATGTTATATATTAGAGCATATGTCAGTATGAGGGGTATTTGTCTAATATTTATGTGTATGTGTAGATTAATATATCTGTACACCCAGTTGATGTGGTTCTATATATATATATATATATATATATATATATATATATATATATATATACTAGCGACTTGCCCGTCAAAAATGACAGGGCAATACAATTTTAAGCCATGGGAATGCTGTTTGACACACAATGTAAACCGTTTTGTACCGTGAGGGCCTTTGGCGCTCATTGCAAGCCTCTCCTGTCTTGTAATTTTGGTCCTCTGAGCACCTTCATGAGTCATGATAAAGAGAGATATATATTTGTATATATATGTAGTTAAGTAATAAGGAATTATTTATTGAATAAATTAATATACTTTAAGTATTTATAATTAATATATAGCCTGAAGAGCTAACAATCTGTTTGTATTTTCTGACAGCATAGAATATACAGTTTGAGTTGGTGCCCTGCTGATAAAGTGTAATGAATGTTACAAGTGTGCATTATAAATAGGCTGCGTGCGCGAGGTAAAGCCGTTGGTTTATTATGTAAAGCGACATTGTATATTTGTAATGTTATTAATGTGTTTTCCGACTATTGCAATAGTGTATTTTCTAGTTCGTAGTTTGATGTGTAAAGTTCTATGCGTTTGGCAGTGTATTGCGCTGTCCGGGATCTTGCAGCCTCGTTTTCATTTTTTATCGGCGGCCATTTTTTTCCTTGCTTAGGCGATTTTTGAGTGGCAAAAATCATCTAAATCTGCTTAAATTTGCATTCCACCTCACTCCCTCACATCCTGGCTGTTGCCCCTTGCTGTCTGTGAGTTTTTTTTTTGTTTTATTTAGTGTTATTTTATTGTTTTTGCAGTTCTTTAAATTCATAATTTTAGCTTTTTTTTCTAAATCTTGTGTCTCATATTTTTTTTTCCAAAGTCCTGCATCTTGTATTTATTTATTTTTTAAGTCCCACGTTTGTCAACCTCTTGCAGGCCAAGGAAATGTTGTAGTGGGCAGTTGTAGTGCGTTGTAGTGCATTAACAGGTGGCCTCGCTACGCGAGGCTCGCAGGTAATGAGCGCCTTTGGCGCTCATTTCCTAAGTGCTATGTGTGGCACTCATCGCCTGTGGCACTCATCGCCTAACTCACATGCACCACGCAAAGTGTGACGATGTCTTGCAGTTTGACAACTATTATATGTGATATATGTTTTGCTCCAGACCTGATAAATAGAAGTTGAAACTCTCAAAAGCTTGTTTATAAAAAAGGTATCATAATATACTGCAATACTCATTATTAATCTATATATATATATATATATATATATATATATATATAATTACTAAAATACTAGATTACTGGACCTTGACAGCTGTTTTACTCTTCAATTATATATATATATATATATATATATATATATAGTAATTTAGTAATTATCAATCTATATATATATATATATATATCACATATATAGTTGTGAGCGTACGAGTTGTTGTTAACGATGCGGTTTCGCGAAGCGAGGGCACTGGGCGAGGGTCTCAGTTGCTGGCATGGAGCGCCGAAGGCGCTCCATGCCAGCAACTGCGACCCTTGCAAAGTTCACGTCGAAACCCAAAGAGCACGACACACACATTACGGCACTCGCAAACAACATACGACACACGTTCACACACATTACGGCCTCGCAACACTCGGACGCAACTCGCGAACATTACAAAATTAAAAACACAATACATACACACAGCACATACATAAAAACCTTACCTACACCAAGAGGGAGCACCCAGGACCTCAAAAATGCAACTTACACCTTCATTTTACTCTAAATAAAAGAGTTTAGACAGTAAACAATTTGCTAAGCGACACAAAAAATGGCCGACGAACAAAACTAAAACGAGGCTACACACGCAAACACCATACGAGACACAGTACCACACATTACAACCTCGCAAACATCGGACGCAACACGCCGACATACGAACATTTAAAACACAATAAATACACACAACACACACATAAAAAGATAACCTACAGCAAGAGGAACCATCCAGCACCTCAAAAAAACAAGTTACACCTTCATTTAAATAAAAATAAAACACTTTAGACACTAATACAATCGCTAAGTGACAGAAAAAATGGCCGACGAACAAAACGAAAACGAGGCTTAAGACGTAACTATACTACACTTACTCGCAATAATGAAACACATACTATGCGGAATGTATCACAATCATATTAAACACCATTTTGACCACTACTACGCACAAAATGGCGGATGGAACGCAAATTGTAAGCTGGAACGCAAATAGCGCATGCGTATTGCGTTCTAACGGTCTAACTTTCCAGAATTTTCTACAAGTTTATAAATACTGCCTATTTTACACAAAAAAATACATTTCTCCTCAGGTGATGAACAGAGTGACTTCATAGATAACTGCAGCTTTTACTTGAGAAGACAATTCTTTCATAATTTACTACTTTACACTGTGCAAGTTACAACTGAGAGGTAAGCTATAATATATTACATTTTATTATCAAGACAGGACAAAAAAAAAATATGAACTAGAAAAATGTGATTTATGTAGTGACATGTGACACGCACATTTATGTCTATCATGTATAGTCACATGTCACACACATTTATGTGTGTAGGCCCACAAAAAAAATAAGGTTGATTTAACAAAACAAAACAAAAACATAATTCAATATAAAAAAGAGGTTTATGTATAGTGACATGTGACACGCACATTTATGTGTATCATGTATAGTGACATGTGACACGCACATTTATGTCTATCATGTATAGTCACATGTCACACGCACATTTATGTCTATCATGTATAGTCACATGTCAAACACATATTTATGTGTGTAGGCACACAAAAAAAATAAGGTTAATTTAACAAAAAAAATAACAAAATAATTTCAATATGAAAAAGAGGTTTATGTATACTGACATGTGACACGCACATATATGTGTATCATGTATAGTGACATGTGACACGCACATTTATGTGTATTGCCCCTCCAACAAAATGATCTTAAAACAAAATAATTAAACAACTACATTTAAATGACATTAGAAAATAAACATTGTAATATTAAAATATGAGTCATGTATACTGATATGTGACACGCACATATATGTATCATCTATAGTTACATCTCACACACACATTTATGTGTTGGAAAAAAACAAAAATAAGGTTCATTTAACAATTAAAATATGATTCATGTATAGTGATATGTCACACGCACACAAAAAAATTACATTGAACTCTGGAAATGTGCTTCATGTATGTGACATATGTGTGTAGCCCCCCCAAAAAATAATGTTAATTGAAAATAATTACAGAGGTATATTTAAATGACATTAATTTAGTGCAATTCAATATGTCACCTAAAGCTCAATCTTTCTACTTCTTTTAATATTCAAATAGACTCTGCATCAATAGCGTCACTCAACAATTTGCACCAAGCATTGTGACCCACAATCCCTTTTAAAGAACAGCAACAAAGAAGAAAAGGTAAGATATAAAAATACATTACATGCTGAAAAGGCCATGCTTTGCTAAATATTTTTTTTTTTTATTCAATTAACTATTTCACTTTCTTTTTCAAACAGACACTACAAGACGACCGGCGGATTAAGATTGGCAGGAGGGGACCCTCTGTCATTCGACACTTCAATCAAGGTAAAGTATTAAGTATAAAAAAGAAACGAAACATGAGCCTCATTCAATTGCGAGTTGGCCAATTGAATAGGGCTCTATATAAGCACATAACATATTTTTTATACAGAAATTTTTAGTTAATGAACTTCTATCCAAATCAAGGTCTTCACTAACTAAAAACTTCGGTCAAAAGTCAAATATGTTATGTGCTTATATAGAGCCCTCTTCAATTGGCAAAATTGCAATTGAATGAGGACCTATATATCTTTAATGGCCGAGGGCCTCATTTAAATGTGATTTGCCCATTTCAATAGGGCTCTATATAAGCACAGAGGATATTTTTTTAATAAACTTTTTAGTTAGTGAAGACCTTGCTTTTAGATACAAGTTCACTAACTAAAAACTTCTGTAAAAAAAGATGCTCTGTGGTCATATTGAGCTTTATTCCATTGCCCAAAATGCAATTAAATGAGGCCCCGACAATATAACAAATGCAGCAACCAAAGGCCCTCATTCAATTGCTATTTTGGCCAATTGAATATGGCTCTAAATAAGCACATAATATATATTTTTTAAAGAAGTTTTTAGTTAGTGAAAACTGTGCTTTTGGATAGATGCTTAATAACTAAAAACTTCTTTAAAAAATATATGTGATGTGCTTATTTAGACACCTATTCAATTTGCAACATTGCAATTGAATGAGGGCCTTACAGTCCTATTGAATTGGCCAAAATGCAATTGAATGAGGGCCAAAGTATGCAACATATGCTACACAAAAAGTGGTACACACAAAACAGGATTATAACAAACTCACACAAACACATAGTAAACTAAATTTACTTTATTATTCAATGTTTAACAACCTATAAGCCTTACAAAGAAGCCTAAATAAGAATAACAAAAGTGGTGCGCACCTTTAAGGATTGTACAAAAACTCACACAAACACAAAGGAAACTACATTAACATTCTTCTCTAATATTTAACAACCTATAACTAGTACAATGAAGACTAAATAACTTTAGCACAAGTGGTGCGCACAAAACAGGATGGTAACAAACTCACACAAACACATAGCAAAGTACATTAATATTCTTATTTCATGTTTAAAAAAATATAACCATCCCAATAAAGGCTAAATAAGTATACCACAAGTGGTGCGCACAAAACAGGATTACAAACTCACACAAACACATAGAAAACTAAATTCATATTCTTAGTTAATGTTTAACAACCTATAAGCCTTACAAACAAGCCTAAATAAGTAGCCCAGAAGTGGTACGCACAAAACAGGATTGTAATTAAACTCACACAAACACATAGGAAACTAAATTAAGATTCTTCTTTAATGTTTAACAACCTAGAACCATTACAATGAAGCTTAAATAAGTATACCACAAGTGGTGTGCACAAAACAGGATTGTAAAAAAAAACACATAGCAAACTAAATTAATATTCTTCTTTAATATATCACAACCTACAAGCCTTACTAAGAAGCTTAAGGAAGGATAACAAAAGTTGTGCAAACAAATCAGGATTGTAGATAAAGTTAGACAAACACATAGAAAAAAATAACCATAACAGATACAATACACCAAAATTAAGACATTTTTTTTTAATTTAAAAGACATTTCACTCTAACAACATTTTAAATTTTATGTTACAACAGATACTGCGTGAAGACAATCGGACGAGGACTTTCAACACAGGACCAGACCAGCGGACGAGTTTTTAGAAGTTTTTAGTTATTAAGCATCTATCCAAAAGCACAGTTTTCACTAACTAAAAACTTCTTTAAAAAATATATATTATGTGCTTATTTAGAGCCATATTCAATGCTTATTTAGAGCCATATTCAATTGGCCAAAATAGCAATTGAATGAGGGCCTTTGGTTGCAGGACTAGACCATCGGACGAGGACTTTCACCAAAGGACAACAACATCGGACGAGGGCTATCGCCAGAGGACCACAACATCGGACGAGGGCTATCGCCAGAGGACCACAACATCGGGCGAGGGCTATCGCCAGAGGACCACAACATCGGACGAGGGCTATCGCCAGAGGACCACACCATCGGACCACAACTTTCAACAGAGGACCAGACCATAGGACCAGGATTTTACACAGAGGACCACACCATCGGACGAGGACTTACAACAGAGGACCAGACCATTGGACAAAGATTTTCAACCGAGGACCAACAAACATTCGGATTTAAATCATACTTAAACCAAGGTACAGCATAATAAGTACAAAAGGAGAAAACTAAAGAAACATGTTTCATCTGCATCCGTGTCAACTGAAAAAAACAAATAAATTAATGACAGTGGGCCTCATTCTATTAGCGGCCACAGCCGTTGCGGGGCCGCAAGGACCGGCCGCAAGCTATTCGGCTATTCTATTCCCTTACGGCCGGAGGCTCCGGCAGGGTTGCGGCCAGTGCCTTGCTATCTCTTGCGGCCGCTCGCGCCAGAGGAAAGCCTTTGATCTAAAACGGCCGCAAGAGTTTTGCAATTCAATTCCTCCGGGAAACCTCTCTGCAAGGCTAAAAGCGAGCCGCAGCTTACTTGCAGGAAAGAGGTCTCGCTAGCACCAATTAAGCACATAAAATAGCTCAAATAAAGCCATCCTGCACTTTGAGAAGACTATAAAGGGATTTTAGGTGTTAGAAAAAATAGCACATAATTATCCTGTACTCAAATCCGTAAAATATTTTATTTTTAATATCCGTAAAATATCCATGTAAAAAGTCCAGAGTGCTTGGAGCACCTCAGACACGCCCACGCCGCAGCCGGAAAATAAACAGTTAATTTAAACTCGGGTTTGGGCAGATGTGCAAGCTTGAGAGTGGGTTTCTTTTAATCCTCATGTCCCCCAATATGATCCCTAGCATTTACAGAGCTGTACAGTGCAGGCCTGAATTTATTTTTGCGTTTTTAGATTTCAGAGCTTACGGCCGGTTCCAAGATATGCGGCCGGCCGTAAGATGAGATCCTTGCGGGGCCGTATAATAGAATCGCGAGTTAACTGAACCCCCGCAAGGAATCGCAGCCTTATGGCCGATTTACGGCCGGTAATAGAATGAGGCCCTATGTCCCTTACTCTATTTTTAAATTGGCACAATGCAATACATTGCTGAATAAGCACATCAATGTTTTTTTTTTGCAAAGAAGTTTTTCAGTGGTAAACATCTATCCAGAAACAAGGTTTTCAATAACTAAAAAATTATTTAAAAAAAAGATGTTAACTGCTTATTTACATCAGTACTCAATTGGCCAAATTGTTTTTCAATGAGGCCAGGAATTATAACTTTTAACAAAATATAACTGATACATTAATGATTTACCTTTTATTTCTCAATTGTGCACAATAATCTTTAACAGTAATTACAAAATTCAATATACCCAATTACATTTCTTTTTTGGCCTTTACAGATTAATATGTCTGATAACGAGAGCAAACAAGAGAAGAAAAGACGTCAAACTAGAGAAAGACAAGAGAGATGGGCCGCCCAGCAGACACCAGAGGAGAAAGAAATTTGACGAGAAAAAGAATGCAAAAGACTTGCAAGCAAAAGACTATCAGCTGCAAAAATGAAAGATACGCCAAAAAAAACTACAAAGCAAATAAAGCATTTACAACCTATTCCTCAAACATCAGATGACATTTTACAAGATACAATTAAAGACACACCAAAAAAAGCAACTACAAAAAAAAAACGTTTACAACCTGTTACTGAAACCTTACAGGACATTTCAACAAAACAAGGACAACATATACCAAGAAAAGCCACAAAAAAAAACTAAGCATTTAGAACCTGTTGTTCAAATATTCCATGACTTTTCACCTGATGAATATGCAAGTCAAACTCCTATATGCTTTGCAAATTGTCCTTTACTGAAGTCTTTAGCAGTAGAGGTTCATAGTTGTGGGGACATGACTACTCTATCTCAGTTTTGTGAGGCTTATTATTTTAAACAGGAGAGACCCAGAGATGGACAATGTATTAGTTGTTGTCAAAAAGGCAAGTTCAGACTTCCAGAAAGGAAAGAATTTCCAATTTATTTACAAAATATTATGACTTAACCTACTTTTCCAAACTACAAAAATTTTAAGACAAACATAAGATCCTACAATAGTGCCATATCCTTTGCATCTATGGGGGCAACATTAGCTGCTAATGTACCAGGACATGGTCCTTACTGTTTTAAAGTCCAAGGCCAAATTTATCATCGTACTTCACATTTACATCCAGAGGAAGGAGAGCAAAGAAAATTCGCTCAACTATATGTCCTAGATACAATGGAAGCTGTTGACCAACGTATGCAGATGGAAGAAAATAAAAAATGCTTACCCAGTGTTTTCATAGAGCTAAATAACATTATGGACAACAATCCCTACAGTAAAGCTTACAAAAAAATGGCAGAAGTAGAAAATGAACAACTACTTCATGCACAAAGACATTAATTACCCATGCCAAAGGTTAATATGGTGCTTGAAAGAGACAGACATACTGATAAACGTTGTTATAACTTGCCAACATCAAATGAGGTTGCAATGGTCTTTCAGAATGATGAAGGAGAACCACCATTTCAAAGAGACATTAGAATATATCCCAGAAATGAGGAGCAACCATTTATTAATATTAATATCTTAAGTCCAAATTTAGATCCAATGACATATCCCATCTTTTTCCCACATGGAGAAGCAGGTTGGCAACCAAAATGAACCCTTCCCAGTTACCCAAATGCTAAAGCCAGAATCCGAAATAATGTTTCTATGCTTGAATTTAAAGTAGCTCAAATTGCCATTAGACAAGAATTTAATCCGATTTTATGTGGTGGAAAACTAACACAACAATGGATTAATGATTCATATTTGCAAGTTGAGGCAAATAATTTAAACTTTATAAAATATCAACAAGATAAACTACGTGTAGAACAATATTGTGGACTCATGGACTATGTTGCTGACGTGGCTACAAGCAGAGACATGACAGCTGGCAAAGCCATCATTTTACCATCTTCCTTTCAAGGATCTCCTCGAAATATGAGAGAAAGATACAATGATGCTATGGCTATTGTCACCAAATTTGGAAAACCAGATTTATTTCTGACATTTACATGTAATCCACAATGGCCAGAAATTACACAAAATCTACTTCTTGGACAAACTGCTTCTGATCGACCAGATTTAGTAGCCAGAGTTTTTAAGATCAAATTAAATGAATTAATACGTGACTTCACTATAAATCAGTTATTTGGCAAATGTCTTGCCTATGTATATACCATTGAATTTAAAAAAAGAGGCCTTCCACATGCACATCTTCTGATAATACTTCAAGAGAAAGATAAATTAGATACTTCGGACAAAGTAGATGCAGTCATAGTTGCTGAACTACCAGATCCAGAACTATATGGTAGACTATATGAGATTGTTAATCATCGCATGATTCATGGACCCTGTGGAGACCTTAATCCACAATCACCATGTATGGAAAATAATAAATGTTCAAAAGATTTTCCAAAAGATTATAGAGACAAAACATATGCAAATTGTGATGGATATCCACTTTATAAAAGAAGAGAAGGAGATAGTGCCATTATTCGTCTAAAAAAAGTGGACAATAGATATGTAGTACCCTACAATCCACATTTACTCATGAAGTACAATGCCCACATCAACGTAGAAGCCTGCACTTCCATCAAATCCATTAAATATGTCTACAAATATATTTACAAAGGCTATGATGCCGCTACTGTAGTCGTCAAAAGTGCAGACAACCCTGAATGTAGTGAGTTAGTACATGATGAACTTGCATCTCATGTAGATGCTCGCTATGTCAGTGCGCCAGAAGCTATGTGGCGGCTTTTAAAATTTGAAATGCATGATAGATCACATGCAGTATATAGATTAGCAGTACATTTGCCACAACGACATTTAGTCTATTTCCATGCTGGAAATGAAATGAATGCATTGGCCCAAAGTGAAGATCGTAACACTACACTAACTGCATGGTTTGCATTAAATTCCAATGATGCTCAAGCAACACAATACTTATATATTGAAATGCCATATCACTATGTTTTTGTGAATGGATTATGGAGACCAAGAAAAACCAGAGGCAATAAAATAATTCCAAGAATTTACACAGTCAGTCCAAGAGATGTTGAACCTTTTTGCTTACGGATATTACTTTTAAATGTTCCAGGAGCACAAAGTTTTGAACAATTAAGAACTGTTAATGACATTGTATATGATTCCTTCCATTTAGCTGCAAGAAATAGAAACTTACTCTCTGATGATACAGAGTGGGAAAGATGTTTAGAAGAAGCAGCACAATGTCAAATGCCACGACAGATGAGAGAACAATTTGCTTTTATTTGTATCTTCTCAAATGCTCCAAATGCATTAGCTTTGTGGGAGACTTTTAAAAGTAATATGGCTGAAGACTTTATGCGACGATACAATGAACCCATTGCACACTTAAAAGCGTTAATGGAAATCCAAGAAGTATTTTTAACTCATGGATTAAGTTGTGCAAGTTTTAATTTGCCTGATCCAGGTCTTATAGATGACATAAACTTTGAAGACTATGACATTCAACTACAAGCAGAAAGAACACAAGAAAGACTTGCAACTTTAAATACTCTACAATTGCAAGCATTTCATGCCATTAAAAATGCAATAGATGATGACATGGTGACAGAGCGTTATTTCTATCTTGATGGACCTGGCGGATCAGGTAAAACCTATTTGTACAATGTATTAATGAGTTCAGTACGAGTACAAGGACAAATAGCAATGGCGTTTGCCACTACTGGAATTGCTGCACTTTTATTAGAAGGTGGAAGAACTGTTCATAGTGGATTTAAACTGCCAGTGCCTATTCTAGAAAATTCTGTGTCAGATATTCGCATGACATCCTTACAAGCAAAGAAATTGAAGAAATGTAAATTAATTATAATAGATGAGGCCACAATGATGTCATGCTATGCCCTCCAATGTATTGACCGTTTGCTTCGTGAAGTCATGGATAATATTTTTCCATTTGGTGGAAAGGTAATGTTGTTGGGTGACGATTTTAGACAAATATTACCTGTTGTTGTACATGGAAATCGAACTGACATTATCGAAACCTGTATCAAGTCAAGCACAGTATGGAAACATTTTACCCATCTTCAACTGCAACAAAATATGAGATCAGAAGGCCAAACTGATTTCAATGATTGGCTTATTAAAATTGGAGAAGGCAGAACAGAAAAAATACTACATTTAGCTGACGACACTAGAGATCCCACCTCATATGATTTGTCAACAAGATATTATATTGGCTATATTTGAAGGGAGCATAAATAACGAAGAATATTCTGAGCTTTCCAACCAAGTCATACTGACGTGTAAAAATAAAGATGCATTAATCCTCAATAATGAAATCTTAAAAAAAATTAATGCACCACAAAGAAATTATCACAGTGCTGATTCTGTACTTGCTGATGACAATGCAAGTCAGGCTAACTTTTCGACTGAATTCATAAACTCTCTAACTCCTTCAGGAATGCCACCACATATTTTGCAGCTAAAGAAAGGTGCAATTATCATGTTACTGCGAAATATGAACCCCCAAAAAGGCCTATGCAATGGCTCAAGATTAATTGTTCAACAATTTAAAGGACCATTTTATAGATGCTGAAATTTTAACTGGTACCCATAAAGGAGAGAGAGTTTTCATACCAAGAATAGATTTAGCACCAAGTGAAAGTAGTCTCCCTTTTATACTTCAAAGAAGACAATTTCCCATTATTATGGCATTTGCCATGACCATTAATAAATCACAAGGTCAAACTTTCAAATCTGTGGGTATTTTCTTGGAAGAACCAGTATTTGCACATGGTCAATTGTAGGTTGCGTTGTCACGGTGCAAAAATCCACAGGCTATTAAAGTTTACATTGAAAACAATGAAAGTCAAGGTGATTTATTAGAAGATGGACGTATTTTTACTAAAAACATTGACTACTATGAAGTACTATAACTTTGCAGAATACAAATTAAAGCCATGCAAACATTTTTTAAAAGCATTCAAAAATACATAACAATTAGTTGTTTAATTCCGTCATAATTAATGGAAGTAATGTTTACGGATAATTCGCCTCACAAAATACTTGCCTTGCATTTTTATGAAAAATTATGTTAAAATGTTAAGTCACTATGTTAATGTTTCTAATGTTACAAGTTTAAAAAAAATATTTTCAAGTTATTTCATTCAACATATTACAAAGTTCATGTTAAGAGCTCAAGCACCTTTTAAGTCACAATGTAAATATTGTCTGTTATCTTAAGATTACTACCTACGTTAATGTTTATCACCAGTTTATGTGGTCAGTAAGGAATTACTTTCATTAGGTACGTTTTAAGGAGAGATTTTACTGTATGCCTTCCTCTACATTTAATGTATATTGAACTTAACAATTATTCTGATACAAATTGCATGTTAATACTGATTAATTTAAAGTTCAACTGTTTTTACATTCAAATGTTCATACTTTTAAGAAAAAATTAGCTTACAAAATGTATTCACTATGTTCCTGTTTATAATGTTCCAAATTCTACAAATGTTTGGTCAACTTCCAAAGTTACATAAAAAATAATGTTCAAGTTTAAAAATATATACTTTCAAGGTTATTGCTTACATATATTTTAAACTTCATGTTAAAATTCGGGACGTTTCAACAAGGCTTTTGACTTTCTGCTTTCCTCTGGATTCAATGTATATTAAAGTTAACAATTCTTCAGATACAAATTTCATGTTAAAAAACCATTACATCAACATTTTACAAAAATACACGTTCATATCACAATACTTACAAGTGTCAAAAATCTATATAAATAACTAAACAACTTGACAAACATATACATCACATTGCCGTCATTTTTTGACGGGCAAGTCGCTAGTAGATTAATAATGAGTATTGCAATATAATTTGATACCTTTTGTACGGGACAAACGTCTTATTTATAATCAAGTCTCAAGCAATACTACATGAGATGGAACCCTCAGTTTGAATAATAACAGCAGATGCAGATAGAGTGGAAACAGCATCTGACATCGTCAGGTAAATACATGTATGGGGAAAGAACACAACATAGCTAAGGAAACATATATACACATATTATATACACATATACATTAAAATATATAAGAAGACTTATAGGAGTTTTACCTCCCACTAGAAGTGCTTAGCACTATTTACTTTAAGGACTTAATGTTTATAACATAGTGGGGAAAATAAATTATATTTATTTACATTTATTTACAAGAACAACAATGCGACTTAGACATTTAAAAACAATTAAAAAACATAAATGAGATAAAACATCCCCTTTTCCATTATCTGTTTGTAAGGTTTTATTATAGAAAATGAACTTTGTGTCTACTGGATTGCATTTGCCTCAAAGCATTAATTCATTATTTTTCAATGCAGTTCCATGTGTCTTTTAACTATAATAAGTGACCAAGAGATATAAGAGACTTTTTGTTTGTTAGCCAGGGCATCACAACAGAATTTAGGAAGAAGGTGTCTTTCAATTGCAGTACTTTCATTATTTCCTCTTTTTATTATGGATTAGAAATTGTACTCTGCCACCATACTTCGAAATTGAATTATAATACTGAGAATATTAATTGCTGGGGTTTTATTTAACATCCCTTATGTACTACCTATATGCCATTTATTTCAAATAGCCATAGGAATTCTGAGTTTCATTAAGTTATTAGGGCACCCCCAATTGTGGAGCTCCTATTCTTGCAATGCTCCTTGCTTCTTCTGCAAGTCTATGAAGTACTTAATCTAAGGGCTCTTGTTATTAGAGTGCTCCCAATATATCCTGTTTATTCGTATCATTAAGTTATTAGGGCACCCCCGATTAAAGAGCTCCTATTCTTGCAATACTCTTTGCTTCATCTGCAAGTCTATAGCATACCTAATCTAAGGGCTCTTGTTATTAGAGTGCTCCTAATGTGCCCTGTATATTTGTATCTGCTAACTTTGTCTCTATACGGCGGCAGTGTGTAACTCCATGCCGTCTGTTTAAGCTTTAGACGTCGGCGTGTGACGTCACGCCGTACGTTTGACCCTGACATAAGTTTCAACGCAGATGCGAATTTCTCAAAGGGGAGGAAAGGTTCTTGTAAATAAATGTAAATAAATATAATTTATTTTCACCACTATGTTCTAAACATTAAGTCCTTACATTAATATATACATGAAAAAGCAGAGCACTGTAGTCCACAGTGATATATTTCCTCTTGGACAAACACCTCACTAAGAGTGCTAAGTTTGTTATGGTATAAGAGAAAAAAAATCACATGAAATTCTGATAATGTGTTAGAAAACCTAAGTCTATATTAAGTCCTGTGTTTTTAGTGTTGAAGAATGTGATCTTTATTTCAAATGCTTTTCTCTCTTGGATTACATTTTCCTCTGAGTATTTTGACTTTTAAGTTTTGGAAGGAGTGATCATTCTGACTAAAATGGTGTCCTACTGGGCTTTCTTATTATGCTTTCTTATTGAATGCCTGTGTAAATATATATATACTAGGAACTTGCCAGTCATAAATGACCAGGGTTAAATTTGTAGTTTGGAAATGCTGTTTACCACCCAATGCGAGTGTTTTAACCTTGAAAACTTTTTTTTTCATTCATTTTTTTATAATTATTGTTTTTGTATGTAATAATCAATATTTTTTTAAAAAGGACAATAAATTATTGTTTTAGAAATTAATGTGTTTATTGTTGTAAACGGCAAGTTGTATAGTAATATCTGTTACCAACTCAGAAATGTTATGTTCTAATGGGTATATCAATATTATAACTGTTCTTTGTAAACCATTGTAAAACACCCAAGTGAAATGTAGCCAATTGTCTCCAATGGGGAAATAAATCCTCCCTGACCCCAGATAATGGCAATTGGATTACTCCCTGGATCAATAGTATGTCTGTAATTATACATGAAAATTTCAAAAGCACTAAATACATACATTAAACCTCATAATAAAAAACAATCCAAGAACCTCATACCGAAATACAATTCAACTGACAATTTAACTCAATATTATTAGACAGTTGAAACTTTTTTTTAAAGCATATGTACTGTATATGTAAAGCATTACATGTTATTTTACAGTTTTCCAAAAGTAGTAAGTAATACATGTTATTTAACAAGTGTTTACATGAGTAAAACAAACATATACATGCTACCTGGATCAATAGGCTGTCAGTAATCAGACATGTAAATACATACAATGAAAGTTTTTAGAAACTAAAACTCAATGTAAAATCAGAATGAATGAAACCGCCAACAACTGTATAAACACATTTCAAATACATAGACTTTTAAATACAAACAATGCAAATAGTAAGTAACCACTGTTTGTTTTTTGTTTTTTTTAATAGTAATCCTCTAAAAAGAGCCCAGCAGACAAATAATGTTGTCATTGGGATGTAACCACTGTTAGGTTTTTTGTTTGTACTTCTTCAGAATGGCACATACAGCTTTCTATGTGAAAGAGTGGTCCTCTACAAAGAGTCTAAGTGACTTAAAAGTTTGTCCTCAAAAGAAAACCACTGTTCTGTATTTTTTTTGCAGTTCTTAAGACTGGTACATCGAGAAAGAGTCCAACAGATGTGAAATGTTTTCTTTAGGATGTAACTAATATTTTTTGTTTCTATTTTTTTAATATCTTCATATTTTTGTATTTGATTTTAGTTTTTTTGAATTTACAACACCTCATAGTAGACAATATTTTTAGTAAATACTACCATCATCCTGATTTTCAGTTTTTTAATGTAAACTTTAATTTCGTATTGTTTTTTTGCATCTTGAAAATGCCACACAGAGTTGGCCATGGGCAAATACAGGTTATTTTAAAAAGAGACCAACAGAGTTAAATGTTTGTCCTTTGGATTCATAAACTGTCATTGCTAATGCCATGATAATTGGAAAGTGTCTCCTTTGAAGTATAGAAAGCAAGCTAGTCTCACTTAGAAAACTGCTTAATCTTTATGGGTCCCATTCAGAATTTCTGCATGGATGAAAGGGTCTCTTAAATCCTGAACAATTTATCTGGTCCCATTACAAAATACTTTTTTGGGGTTCATATTTCTCAGTAACATGACAATTGTTCTTTTTTGGAGCTTCAAAACATGTGGTGACATTCCAGAGTGAGTTAATGAATTGATAAATTCAGTAGTGAAATAAGATTGACAGTCTATGTCATCAGCTAGAACAGAAGCAGCACTGTGATACTTTTTTTGTGGAGTTTACAAATTTCATTATTGAGATCCAAAGCATCTTTATTTTTTGAGGTTAAGATTACTTTCTGTGCAAGCTCTGATGAATGTTCTGGGGTATTCCATTTGGGAATATTGCTGATATGAGTAAATATGTGCAAATAATTGCTGCTTGTATCTTCACAGTATCGTCAGGTAAATTGGTTACTACTTCTGTTTTGCCTTGGCCAATTTTAATTATCCTTTCATTGAATTCATGTTGGCCTTCAGATATTTTTTTTCTAATCTAAGGTGTGTAAATTCTTTCCATACTCGACTTGACTTTATACATATTTCCACAATGTCTGTGCGATTGCAGCCACAGGTAATGTTTGCCTGAAACCTCCTCCTTAGCAGCATGAGTCTGCCACCAAAAGGCAAATCATTACTCATGACTTCAAGTAATTAACGATCAATACATTGCAGAGCATGGCACGACATCATAGTGGCCTCATCTATGATAATTCATTTAGATTTTTTAAACTTAGTGGATTGCGATAATTTCATTCTTATATCAAAAACTGATGTTTCCAATATTTGAACTGGAAGCCTAAATCCACTATGTACTGTTCTGCCACCTTCTAAGTGTAGTGCAGCAATTCCAGTGGTTGCAAAGGGAAGTGCAATTTCACCTTTAGCTCTAATTGAACTCATCAACAAATTATAGAGCTAAGTCTTTCCAGATCCACCGGGTCCATAAAGAAAATAATAAGAAAAAAATAACGCTCTTTGAGCAAGTCATCATCTACTGCTTGTTGTATTGCATTGAAAGCGTTCAATTGCAAATCATTTAAAGTGGCAATTTTTTCTTCAGTCTTTTGTTTCTCAACATCAGCGTCATAGTCGTCTAGTTTATATCATCTATAATTCCTGGACCTGGGAGATAAAAAGTTGTGCAATTAATCCATGGCATAGAAACACTTCTTGAATATCCATTAATGCTTTTAATTCAGCTATGGAGTCATTGTACCTTTGCAAGAAATCTTCATACATATGTGTTTTAAATGTTTCCCACAAAGCCAGTGCATTTGGAACATTGCCAAATATGCAGATGTATGCAAACTGTTCCCTCATCTGGCGTGACATTTTAGATAGAGCTGCTTCTTCGAGACATCTCGGCATCGGCAAGAAAATTTCTATGTCATGCAGCTAATTGAAAGGTGTCATAAACTGTGTCATTGACAGTTCTCAAGTATTGAAAACTTTGTGCACAAGGAACATTTAAAAGTAGTAAACGTAAGCAGAATCATTCAATGTCTCTGGGACTTACTGTATACATTCTGGTATTCATTTTATTACTGTATACATTCTGGTATTCATTTTATTTTTGTCTATGTTTCCATTTGCCATTGACGAAAACGTAATGATACGAAATCTGATTGTATAAGTGTTCCTTTGCCTCAATATCTTTGTAATTTAAGAGAAACCAAGCAGTAAGTGTGGTTTCTCGATGCTCACTTTGTGCAAGAGCATTTACTTCATTGCTAGTATGAAAGTAAACTAATTGTCTTTGTGGCAAATGTACAGCTAATCGATATACAGCATGTGATCGACCATGTATTTAACATTTTAGAAGCCGCCACATTGCTTCTGGCGCACTGACATAGCTAGCATCTACATGAGATGCCAGTTCATCATGCACTAACTCCTTTTCTTTTTCATTTGGGCCACTTTATATGATGACAGTTTCGGCATCATATCCTTTATAAATATATTTGTGCACACATTTAATTAATTTAATGGAAGTACAAGCGTCCAAATTCATATGTGCATTATACTTCATTATACTTCATTAAGAGATGTGGATCGACATATTTTCCTTTAATTATGGCCTCTGGACATTTTCTTTGTCTATACAAAGGATAGCCATTACAATTCGCAAAATGGGAAATCTTTTGTGCATTTGCTATTTTCCATAAACAGTGATTGTGGATTTAGCTGTCCGCTTGGGCCATGAATCATATGATGTGTTACAGTTTCATATAGTGTTGCATGTTTTTGTGGATGTGGCAATTCTGCAGTATTTACTGAATCCACTTTGTCAGCAGTATTCAATTTATGATTTTCGTCAAGTATCAACAGAATATGTGCATGTGGAAGGCCTCTTTTCTGGAATTCAATGGTATAAACATAAGACAAACACTTACCAAATAATTTAATAATCATTATGTCATATGTTAAGGCTGCTAATTTGATTTTGAATACTCAAGCCAGTTAGTCTGGTCTATCAGAAGCATTTTGGCCATCTTTTTAACAATTTTTAACAATTTCTGGCCATTGAGGATTAGATGTAAATGTAATAAATTAATCTGGTTTTCTAAATTTAGTTACAATAGCCGTAGCAACATTGTATCGTTCTACTATATTGCAAGGAGATCCTTGGAAGGATTATGGTAAAATGATGGCTCGGCCAGATGCTACATTTTGGTTTGTAGCCACCTCAGCAACATAATCCATAAGGCCCCAATACTTTTCAACACAGAGTTTATGTTGTTGGTATTTGATAAAAAGTAAACTATTGGCTTCTACTTGCAGGTAGAATTCAATAATCCATTGTTGTATCAGTTTTCTTGCACTTAAGATGGGATTAAAATCATCTCTAATTGCAGTTTGAGCGACTTTAAATTCCAGCATGTAAATATTATTTCTGACACATTGTTTAGTGTTTTAGTGTTTGGATAGCTTGGAAGTAGTGATGTCGCTTACCGCGGACGTGAATTTCATCAAATGTTCGCGAGCGGGCGGACCGGGCAAACCGCCATAGACTTCAATGGGCAGGCGAATTTCAAATCCCACAGGGACTCTTTCTGGCCACAATAGTGATGGGAAAGTTGTTTCAAGGGGACTAACACCTGGACTGTGGCATGCCGGAGGGGGATCCATGGCAAAACTCCCACGGAAAATTACATAGTTGATGCAGAGTCTGGTTTTAAGCCATAAAGGGCATAAATCACCTAACATTCCTAAATTGTTTGGAATAGCGTGCTTTAAAACATCAGGTATGATGTTGTATCGATCAGGTAGTGTAAGGGTTACACCTGCTTTACAGTAACAGACCAATCTCCCCGTTTAATGCACCGCAAACAACCACAAACAGTGCCTTTGCACAACCGCAAACTCCCCATTTGCACAAGGTTGGATACCAAACTAGCCATGTCCCGTTCCGTATCCTCACTGATGTCATTGAAGGTCTCTTCCTCCACCCAGCCACCAAGGGTCCCCGAAAGGTGACAACAAGCCCCCTGGGACGCCTGCTGTGTTTAGTCTTCCACCTCCTCAAAGCCACCTTCCTCCTCTGACTCCTCTTCTTCAGACTCCTCTCTCTGCGTTGCCTCTGTCTGCATTATTATAAGGTGTGTACTGTTAAGTAGTACTATTCCTATCAGTTTAATCCCTGTTACGTCCACTATTAGGGGACGTGTATATGGCATTGATTTTTGGGACAGGGAGAGGGAAAAAGATGCTTGGTCGGACCTCCTACTTCGAATTTGGGGCACTGCACGTGAAATGTATTGTGCCACCAGATAGGAGTGGTGTATTAAGTTGTTCTATTTATTCCTATCAGTTTGATACCTGTTACGTCACCTATCAGGGGATGTGTATATGGCATGGATTTTTGGAAGTGGGAGATGGAAAAAGATGCTTGGTCGCTCCTCCCACTTCAAATTTGGGGCACTGCGCGTACAATATAGGGGGGCCACCAGATAGTAATGGTGTGTTCAGTTGTACTATTTATTCCTATCGGATTCAATAAAGCCAATAAACCTGGCCCGTTACTAGCCAGGAAACTACAAACCAAAACAACACAAAATAGGATACTTCAAATTAAGACCTCGAAGGGAGAAAAAACAACGAACCCAAATAAGATCCAGAAGATTTTTACAAAATTTTACAATACCCTTTATACGGCAACAAAACACGTAGATCTACACAAAATGAGGGGATTTCTTAATTCCTGTGATCTCCCCTTAATAGAAGAAAATGACGTGGAGACTTTAAATGCCAAAGTGACCCTAGAGGAAGTGGAAGAAAAGCAGTCCAGAACCTCAAACCTGGTAAGTCACCAGGCCCAGACGGGTACACCAATTTATATTATAAAAAATGTATAGACATATTAGGCCTGCACTTGGTCACTCTAACAGAGTTCTAGAAGGCAAGCAAACACCAGCAGAGCTGAACAGGGCAGATATCCCTCTATTCCCTTAGGAAGGTTGAGATGCCCTAGAACCAAAAAACTACATGCCAATATCATTACTAAACTGTGATACAAAGATCCTGTCAAAAATAATAGCGGATAGAATGTCATCCTTCTTGCCTAAGTTAATATATAATGACCAAGTAGGGTTTATCTCCCACAGGCAAGTGGGAGACAACATTAGACAAGTCATGAACCTACTGTACCACACCAAAGCCTCTAAAATTCAAAGGCATTTGATTCCCTGGAGTGGACTTACCTATATGCCACGCTTAAAAAAATTGGCATTAAAGGCCATTTCATAAATCTCATACACTCATTATACAAATCATAAAGGGCAAGGTTACAGATTCTGGGAGATGAGAGATCCTTAATTAAAATTGAAAGAGGAAAAGGACAGGGGTGCCCCCTTTCTCCCCTTCTATTCGCAATAGCAATAGAACCCCTGGCTCAGACAATTAGGGCCAACGCTGGGATCACAGGCATAAAAATAGGCCATCACCATTTCAAAACTTGTCTGTTTGCAGACGACCTGCTGTGTATGCTCTCAAACCCTACCCAATCGGTCCCAGAGTTGATTCAAACTATAGAGGAGTTTGGTCAGTTTTCTGGCCTTAAACTGAACATAGAGAAAACAGAAGCACTAGCGATTGACTTAACAGCAGTAGAGAAACAGGGTCTCCAAGAGAAGTTTAATATTAAGTGGGATAAGAACCACATAAACTACCTGGGAATCCGACTAACCCCTAAGCTGGAGGACTTGTACAAAGCCAACCACTCCAAACTTTATAAAACAATAATTATTGACCTGAGTAAATGGACAAAGTGTAGGTTATCATGGCTAGGGAGAATAAATACGATAAAAATGAATGTCCTAGGTTGCTCTACATATTTCGAACACTCCCGATCCCGATTAAATAAAAAGAATTAGAAAATATTCAAAGGAAAATATTTCAGTTTATCTGGAACCACTCTCCCTCAAGCATCACAAAGAAAATTATGTACCTTCATAAGTCAGAGGGGAGACTATCGTGTCCAAACTTAAAATATTACCACAAGGCAGCTCAGTTGTCTTTCCTCCCAATAGCACATTCTATAGAGCATCAACCAGCCTGGGTGTATTTAGAGAACCACACTTTAAGGTCCTTAACCTGGGACACAGTGGCTTGGCTATCAGAATTGCCTCAGAGCCTTAAAAACTCACCAAACCCCCTAATCAGACACTCACTATCATACTGGAAAAGGGCCAAGAAACACACGGGTTTGTTCCCTGGATCCACCCAAATGACCCCAATTCTTGACCACCCTCAGGCCCCGAAACACATGAACACAACATCACAACACTGGTGGAGGTCAGGGAAACTAGATAGACTGGGAGACTGGTTAGTAAAGGGCCAGATGCTCACCTATGAGGAACTGAGGGACAAGCATGAGCTACCACTGTCAGAACATTACAATTACTGTAGGCTGAGGCATTTCACACACTCCCTGACCCAGAAACAGGAGATACCGGTCGCTTTACAAATATAAAACATTTGTTACTTTTTGAAGTTACACTGGGGGAAGGACCAGAGTGGGGGAGCGCTGGAGACCCTTCAGAAGCAACCGGCTGCAAAATCATCCCAGGAAAGGAGAGGTCGCTTACTGAAGCCTGCCCTAGGGTAACCCAAGGGTGATTGCCCAGGTTAGATATTGTAAATAATAAGCTAATACTGCTGGAGGGATGATAGCTAATAGGACTTTGGTGTTTTCTGCAGATATACTCTTTACTATTGTCTGTTTTACAATGTTTTAGGTATCTCTTAAATTGCAATCACAGTAAAAAATAAGAAAAATTATTAACCTAAAAAGTAAAAATAAGAAGGACTAGCCAGCTAACTTTCACAAAATGTCTTTATTGTAAATATGTATTTTTGCACAACTGTTATGCAAGACTGTTCAAAAATGCTTTATTTTTCATTACATGATGTACGCCTTCTGACAATAAAAGAATTTAAATGCAAAAATTAGGTATTGTTGCAGCGACCAGAAAAATCGATGTTAGTTTGCCAGGCAGAAAGTGCCCTAAAACATTGCATCTTGAACCCTAGTTGGTGGCAAATAAGTCACGCAAGTCATCCGGCATTCAGGGATAAAATACAGCAGCGTGTGGACCATTATTAGCTCAAGGCAGCTCATCTATCAGGCCTTTTTTAATCGAATGTATCGCCCACTGTCAGTCCCTTCGGGATCCATCCCTCATTCATCTTAATAAAGGTGAGGTAATCTAGACTTTTTTGACCTAGGTGACTTCTCTTCTCAGTGACAAAACCTCCTGCTGCACTGAAGGTCCTTTCTGACAGGACACTTGAAGCGGGGCAGGACAGAAGTTCTATGGCCAATTGGCATAGCTCAGGCCACAGGGCAAGCGTGCACACCCAGTAGTCAAGGGGTTCATCGCTCCTCATAGTGTCGATATCTGCAGTTAAGGCGAGGTAGTCTGTTACCTGACGGTCGAGTCGTTCTCTGAGGGTGGACCCCGAAGGGCTGTGGCGATGCATAGGACTTAAAAAGCTCTGCATGTCATCCATCAACAACACGTCTGTAAAGCGTCCTCTCCTTGCCGGCATGGTCGTGGGAGGAGGAGGATTATGTTCACCTCTTCCGCTGTTAGATTGCCGTTGTGCTGTGACATCACCCTTAAACGCTGTGTAAAGCATAATTTTTAATTTATTTTGGAAGTCCTGCATCCTTTCCGACTTGTGGTAATTCGGTAACATTTCAGGCACTTTCTGCTTATACCGGGGGTCTAGTAGCGTGGACACCCAGTACAGGTCGTTCTCCTTCATCCTTTTTATACAAGGGTCCCTCAACAGGCATGAAAGCATGAAAGACCCCATTTGCACAAGGTTGGATGCAGAGCTAGTCATGTCCCGTTCCTCGTCCTCAGTGATCTCACTAAAGGTATGTTCTTCCCCCCAGCCACGTACAACACCACGGGTACCAGATAGGTGACAACGAGCACCCTGGGATGCCTGTTGTGGTTGGTCTTCCTCCTCCTCCTCAAAGCCACATTCCTCCTCTGACTCCTCTTCCTCACAATCCTCTTCCAGCGTTGCCGCAGGTCCAGCAAGTGATGCTGATAAGGCTGTTTCTGGTGGTGATGGCGACCACAACTCTTCCTCTTCACGCTCATCTATGGCCTGATCCAGCACACTTCGCAGGGCACGCTCCAGATAGAAAACAAATGGTATGATGTCGCTGATGGTGCCCTCGATTTGACTGACCAGGTTTGTCACCTCCTCAAAAGGACGCATAAGCCTACAGGCATTGCGCATGAGCATCCAGTGACGTGGCAAAAAAAAACCCCAGCTCCACAGAGGCTGTCCTAGCCGGTCATACAAATACTCGTTATTGGCCTTTTCTTTTTTTTTTTTTTTTTTATTGTGTTTCAAAACAACATACAGAAAACAAATAGAGACTTACAGAACATACATAAACAAGAACAAGTATGCCGTAATGGATAACTCGGGCACCAAATACAAAATCTATTATTTAGATTTCAGTGTGTGAACATTACCTAGCTATTCAAACTCTAAGCACTCCTTGCATATCTATAAAAGAGACAAAAATAAGTAATCAGAAAAAATATAAAGGGAAACAATATTACTCAAAAAGAAACATCTTAGCCTTCGGATGGGAAACTATAAAACATTATAAATACTCCATATAATCATCCCATTTTGACCAACTAAAATTACTGGCGTAGCCCGCCGAGAAAATGTCGTAACGATTCTGCATTAATTCTCTATTTATATGGATAAGATTACGTAGTTCGTGAATTGTAGGAGTCGTTGGTTGCTTCCAGTATTTTACTAAAAGATATTTGGCCACCAATAAAATGTGGCATATCAAATATCTATCAGTAGAAGATATTTTCTCAATGTTCATGTGCAGAATTGCTACTTGGGGGGACAATAGAATTTGTTTATCAAGCAATTTAGATATTAGTTGGGAGATATCTATCCACCACTTCTGTAGTTTAATACAGTCCCACCAAATATGATAGTCAGTACCTCTTGAGCCACATAATTTCCAGCATCGGTCAGTTACCTCTGGATTAATTTTCCCCATTTAAACTGGTGTTAGGTGCCATCTATGAATAATTTAAAAAAACAGTTCTGTATACGATGCGTTAACAGAGGATTTTTTTGTGGTTTTAAGGATATCCCGCCAGTTAATGTCTTCCAGATTGATCCCTAAATCCGTTTCCCAGCCTATAGTCCCTAAGCTTTTAGTAAAAGGAGTGAGGTCATCTATAATACTACCACATTTTGATATGATATGTGACATATTTCCCTTTAAAATAAGTTCTTCTAATTTAGTCGGGGTATTCACCCCAGATAGTATAAACCCACTTGCCAACAGATTCTGCTTAAGACTAACATAATTTAGCCAATTTAGTTTTTTTAACTCCGGATTTAACTGTAAAGCTTGTAAAGTTAGGAGGTTGCCATTGTGATATAGATGGGAAATATTACTAAGGCCCTGATCAAGTAATAGCTTTATTACGGGACATTGTGCCTTAGGTTTTAAGATTTCAAGGGGAGCCGCAATTGATGGTGTATTAAATATTTGCATCTTTTGTCTAACTTTATACCACAGTTTTACCATGGCGCGAAGATTTTTGGGGAGATTGCTAGTCATGGTTTTGGTATAAGCAGGGAGCCAAAGCAATAGTCGAATAGGGAGATCCTCCATCAGTGCTTCTTCCAAGATTAGCCATCTAGGCTTATCATTGGAAATATTCCAACAAATGAGTTGGGCCATGATTATCTTATGGTGAATGTCTTTTAAACTTGGTGCGTTTAAACCCCCTTTAATAAAATTTTTGTATGTTATACTTTTCTGGATCCTCGTTTTTTTTGATAAATATAAAAATTTATCTAATTGGTCCTGAATGCACTTCAAATAGCTATTAGCTAAAATATCAGGTATGGATCGCATATAATATGTAATTTTGGGAAGAATATTCATATTGATTGAAGCTATTCTGGCTGACCAAGAAAGATTATAATGGGTCCAGACCGTTAGTGTGGGTCTAATTCGCTTCATCACCTCATTAATGTTGTCTTTAAGAATATTATCCACTCTAATAGAAAATCTTATACCTAAATGGATTATATATTTAGAGTCCCAATTAAAACAAAAGACTTCCCTCAGTTTCTTTGTAGTTTCGTTTGTTATCCCTTTTGTTAATGTGTCTGATTTTGAGTGGTTTATTTTAAAATAGGATAGCCTCCCGAACTCCTCAATTATTTCTTGAAGTTTATAGCAGGCGTGTAACGGATTTGTTACGGTAATTATGATATCATCTGCGTAAGCCATATATTTAAACTCATCTTTACCTATACAAATGCCTTTAATGTCCTTACATTGTCGTATGTATATTGCTAGTGGTTCCATGAATAATACAAATAAGAGTGGGGACAAAGGGCATCCCTGACGGGTACCATTCCTGATACTAAATTGTTTTGATTCAAATTCCGGATTAACAACTCGTGAGAAGGAGTTGCTGTAGAGGGCTTTAACAGACCTAGAAGCGAAATCCCCCAAACCAAATCTCAGCAATACGCACTGTAAAAATTCCCAATTAACTCTATCAAAAGCTTTCTCAGCATCTAGTGATAAAAACATAACCGATATGTCTTTTTCCCTAATATAAGATAACAAGTTCAGAAGTCTTCTGGAATTGTCTGATGACTGGCGTCCGGGGATAAACCCGGATTGATCAGGGTGGATCAGATTAACCATAATATTTTTTAATCTGTTTGCCAAGATTTTAGAGTACAGTTTCACATCTATATTTATTAAGGATATTGGTCTGTAGTTGCTGCATTCTTCAGGATTCTTCCCTTCTTTTAGAATATTAATTATTTTAGTCTCAGTCATTTCTAGCGGGATATGCCCTGATTGTTTAATTTCATTGAATAAGCTATGCAGAACCGGTGTAAGTTCTGACTGAAAAATCTTGTAAAACAAGTGGTCAAAACCGTCGGGCCCCGGTGCTTTATTTGTTTTACCAGAATTTATTACTTTAATAATTTCCACATCCGAAATTTCCCTGTTTAAATCTATCAATTCTTGGTCGGAGATCCTAGGGAATTTGATCTTATCTAGGAAGATATTGATATCTAACATACCAGGCTTTACTAAGTTAACATCCTTGTCTAGATTATATAATTTCTCATAGAACTCCCGGAAAAGCTCACCGATTTTGTCAGGGTTCATATGAACGTTTTTCTTATCATCTAATAAATTTGTGATCCTGTTATTATTACGTTGTTTCTTTAACCTATTTGCGAGAATTTTGCCAGTTTTATTACCAAATAGAAATTTCGATTGTTGTGCTCTCCAAAGAAGGTTGTCTGCCTGAGTTTGTAAAATATGATTAATTTGGTTGTTTACGGTTATTATTTCACGACCTAAAGCTGTATTTGGGCATTTTTTATTGAGCTGGTGTAATTTCTCTAGTTCAATATATAGAATTTTTAGGGGTTTTCCCCTTTGCTTATTTAGGTTTGCCATCCGGGAAATTAGGATACCCCTAATATAGGCTTTATAAGAACACCATAGTGTCTTACTGGAAGTCACAGAGTTTTTATTTGTTTCAAAAAATTCTAAGGTATCCTTTTTCACTGCATTGAGATTATCAACATTTTTAAATAATATTGGATTAATTTTCCATCTATTTATTGCTTTTACAGCCTGAGAGACCACTAGGTTAATACTATTCATGCTGTGATCTGACCAGGGTGTTAAAATAATATCTGACTTCTCTATCGTTTTTAGGGTATGTACATCAGAAAATATATAATCTATCCGTGACAAGGATTTATATTGATGCGAAAAAAATGTGTAGTCTTTACAATTAGGGTGTAGGACCCGCCAAATGTCGTATAATTCAAAATCATTTATAATATTAGAAAAATCTAGAGCAGTTTTTATTTCTGTGGCTTCCGATTTTATCTTGTAGTTTCTCTGTTTATCCATCTTTGAATCTCTGATCATGTTAAAATCTCCACATAGAATAAGGCACCCTCTTCAGTTTATATAGATCTTTCAGGAACGTCTTTAAGTATCTAATCTGATTTGTATTTGGTAAATATACATTAGCAATGGTTAGTAAAGAATTATTCACATACCCCGACCAAATTATAAATCTACCTAGAGGATCTATTTTTGAAAATACTTCCGAGACTTTTAGCTTTCTATTAAAAAAGATAGAGACTCCCTTAGATTTGCTTCTAAAAGTTGAATGGATATGGAAGGGATATTGTTTTTCAGTTAGATACTTAATAGAATCCTGCTTCAGGTGAGTCTCCTGAAGGCATAATATATCAGCTTTGATATTAATATAGTTTACAAAGGCAATTTTCCTTTTAGTCGGTGAGTTTAGTCCGTTCACATTATGAGAAATTATTTTTATTCCTTTTGACATTATCCAAACATATGGACTTAACTATCATATTTGATATTTCCCAACATCTAAAATTGTCCCACAATACAGAAAATTTTGTTTTACACAACCCATACCCTGAAAGGATATAGAGTGATTTGTGAACCCTAAATATGCTCACACAAACCCTTGTAACCTCCCACCACCGATGGGAACTCAAACAACATAAAACATTACAATTTACAAAACAGCTACCTAAAGGTAGAAAATGATCGGACATAGTCTTCATACCAAAATAAAGACAATGGCGGGGATATATGGACAATTTGATTACTCTGGAAAATTTACCCTAGTTTTACCCCTATGCGCCCTCATACATCTCCTCCCCCCAAAAATAAACATAAAAGAAATAGGGAGAGACGATAGGGGGGGGAAACATGGATGGAACATACTTCCTCCCCCAGTCCCGACCCCTTCGTCTCTCCCTAGATCTCCTAATTTTTTTGCCATGCGAGCTCACTGGAAATTAAATTCGGCTGACCAGCCTCTAAATTACGAAGATTAATTTCAAAATTCCATGTTTGTAGCAATTTTACCCCCTCCTGGACAGATTTTATCCTATGCCACTTAGAATCTTTATAAACAGATAAGCCTACTGGAGATGACCATTTATATCTTGTTATTGGTGGTTATTGGCCTTTTCTTGTTGGAGCAGGATGTCGAACATTAGGAGTGTTGAATTCCAACGTGTCGGGCTGTCTAAATTCAAGCGCATCACTGGCATGTTGTTTCAGAGCTGGATATCTGTAAAGTGCGCCATGGCCGTTTAGGAACGTCTGAAATGGCCACACACCTTCCTGGCCTGCTTCAGGATGTCCTGTAAGCCTGGGTGCTTATGCACAAAGCGTAGTACAATCAGATTACACACATGTGCCATGCACGGCACATGCGTCAACTTGCCCAAATTCAATGCCGCCAACAAATTTCTTCCGTTGTCACAAACAACTTTGCCGATCTCCAGTTGGTGCGGAGTCAGCCACTGATCCACCTGTGTGTTCAGGGCAGACAGTAGTGCTGGTCCGGTGTGACTCTCTGCTTTCAGGGAAGTCAACCCCAAGACGGCGTGACACTGCCGTATCCAGGTTGTGGAATAGTACCTGTGGAGCTGGGGGGGTGCCGTTGATGTGGAGCAAGACATAGCAGCAGCAGAAGAGGACTCAGCCGAGGAGGTTATGGAAGAGGATGGAGTAGGAGGAGTAGAGGAGGTGGCAGCAGGCCTGCCTGCAAGTCGTGGCGGTGTCACCATCTCCTCTGCAGAGCCACGTATTCCATGCTTGGCAGCCGTCACCAGGTTTACCCAATGCGCAGTGTAGGTGATATACCTGCCCTGACCATGCTTTGCAGACCAGGTATCAGTGGTCAGATGGACCCTTGCCCCAACACTGTGTGCCAGAGATGCCATTACTTCCTTTTGCACAATCGAGTACAGGTTGGGGATTGCCTTTTGTGCAAAGAAATTTCGTCCGGGTACCTTCCACTGAAGTGTCCCAATAGCTACAAATTGTTTGTACGCCTCATTCTCCACCAGCTTGTATGGTAAAAGCTGGCAGGCTAAGAGTTCAGACAAGCCAGCTGTCAGTTGCCGGGCAAGGTGGTGACTTTGTGACATTGGCTTCTTACGCTCAAACATGTCCTTGACAGACACCTGACTGTGGGCAGATGAGCAGGGACAACTCAGGGCGAGACAAGGAGTGGTGGAAGGTTGAGAGGGGGCAAGCAGGGCAGCAGTGGTTGACATGGCTGAAGATGCTGGACCAGGAGAAGGATGGTGTCTTTGACTTTGTGTGCTGCTGGTACTCATGTGTTGATCCCATAGGCGTTTGTGATGTGACATCATGTGCCTTCCCAAATAGGTTGTACCTAGGTGGGTGTTGGACTTCCCACGACTCAGTTTCTTTTCGCACAGGTTGCAAATGGCATCGCTGTTGTCACAGGCAGACACACCAAAAAATTGCCACACTGCTGAGCTCTGCAATGACGGCATTCTGGTGGTGGCAACAGCATGCGTTGACTGGCGTGCTGTCTGGCTGACCCCGGGTGCCGATGCATGCTGTCTCACTGTGCCACTAGCTACTTGCGACGACCTCCCCCTGCTTCCAACTCGTCTCCTCCTCCTCTCTGTCTCCCCATCTGAACTTTCCTTCTGTTCTTCTTCTCTTATAGCGGGCACCCACGTGACATCCACGGACGCATCGTCATCATCAACCGCTTCACTTGTATCTGACAACTCAACAAAGGAAGCAGCACCGGGTACAACATCATCATTATCAGACCATACGTCCATGAGTTTAATGCTGCCTGACTGGGACATATCCCTGTTATCTACATCCTCTGGCACTAATGTTTGCGCCTCACTCATTTCTTCCAACGTATGTGTAAATAACTCTGCTGACGGATCAAGTGAAGCGACTGTGGTGGTAGTGTTGGTGGTGGCAGCAGGCGGGCGAGTGGTAACTGGAGAGGTGCCCGAAGCTAAGCTGGAGGAGGATGGTGCGTCTAGGTTCCGAGCGGAAGCTGTAGAAGTTTGGGTGTCCTGTGTTAGCCAGTCAACCATGTCCTCAGAACTTTTCAAGTTCAGGGTACGTTGCCTCTGAAAACTGGGCATTAGTCTAGGGCCAAAGGGAATCACAGCACCACGACCACGATGGCCCCTGCGGGGTGGCCTGCCTCTGCCTGTCATTTTTTTTTCCGATTAGTGGTACTATGCGTGCAAGCTACTGTGACACCAGATATGAGTGTCACTGTGCACTGGCAAAAGTTGGGAGAGTAGGCGCTGTAGGCCTCACACACATGCCTGTAGGCAGGCAACTGATATTCAATCTATTACAGTAAAAAAAGGGTTCTTTTATTTCACTGTACACTAGGTTGCACCAGATATGAGTGTCACTGTGCACTGGCAAAAGTTGGCAGAGTAGGCGCTGTAGGCCTCACACACACGCCTGTAGGCAGGCAACTGATATTCAATCTATTACAGTAAAAAAGGGTTCTTTTATTTCACTGTACACTAGGTTGCACCAGATATGAGTGTCACTGTGCACTGGCAAAAGTTGGCAGAGTAGGCGCTGTAGGCCTCACACACACGCCTGTAGGCAGGCAACTGATATTCAATCTATTACAGTAAAAAAGGGTTCTTTTATTTCACTGTACACTACGGTTGCACCAGATATGAGTGTCACTGTGCACTGGCAAAAGTTGGCAGAGTAGGCTCTGTAGGCCTCACACACACGCCTGTAGGCAGGCAACTGATATTCAATCGATTACAGTAAAAAAAGGTTATTTTATTTCACTGTACACTAGGTTGCACCAGATATGAGTGTCACTGTGCACTGGCAAAAGTTGGCAGAGTAGGCGCTGTAGGCCTCACACACATGCCTGTAGGCAGGCATCTGATATTTAATCGATTACAGAAAAAAAAGGGTTATTTTATTTCACTGTACACTAGGTTGCACCAGATATGAGTGTCACTGTGCACTGGCAAAAGTTGGCAGAGTAGGCGCTGTAGGCCTCACACACAGGCCTGTAGGCAGGCAACTGATATTCAATCGATTACAGAAAAAAAAAGGGTTCTTTTATTTCACTGTACACTAGGTTGCACCAGATATGAGTGTCACTGTGCACTGGCAAATGTTGGCAGAGTAGGCGCTGTAGGCCTCATACACACACCTGTAGGCAGGCAACTGATATTCAATCGATTACAGTCAAAAAAGTGTTGTTTTATGTCACTGTACACTACGGTTGCACCAGATATGACGTATCACTGTGCACTGGCAAAAGTTGGCAGAGTAGATGCAATAGGCTTCACACACACGCCTGTAGGCAGGCAATTGCTATTCAATCTATTACAGTCAAAAAAGTATTGTTTGATTTCACTGAGCACAATATCAGCTGTGAGCCTGACACAGGCAGGCAACTGAAATTAGATTAAAGGAAAAAAGAGTTGTTTATTTTCAATGTATGGTACACCAACTATGACTGGTAAAACAGAGCAGAATATTAGCTGTGAGCCTGACACAGTCAGGCCACTGAAATTAGATTACTGGAAAAAAATGGTTGATTTCAATGTATGGTACACCACCAGGTATGAGTAGTGAAAATAAGCACAATATAAGCTGTTAGGTGTTAGCCTGTCACACACACACGCTGGCAGGCAGGCATATGCAATTAGATTACACAGAAAAAAATAATAAAATAAAATAAATGATGTTCTCGCCTTAAAAAGGGCTTTTTGGGTTGCTGTCCTTGCAGCAGATATCAGATGAGTCCTTCAGGTCTGTAGTGGAAGCTAAATACACAGCATGGCTATCTTTTTCCCTATTAAATCTCCAGCAGCTACACTATCTGTCCTCTCACAATGAATGCAGCTTCAGAATGATTCTAAAATGTTTGCTGTTTTTCAGATGGAAGGCTGTGGAAGGGATTGTATGCTGATGATTGGCTGGGATGTGTCTGCTGACTGTGAGGTGCAGGGTCAAAGTTTCCTCAATGATAAAGAATAGGGGGTGGACCGAAAAGCGCATGTGTCCGCCGTCCGATGCGAGCGCGAAGGAGACAAAATCGCCGCGAATAGTCCGCGGGCGAACTGTCCGCTACATCTCTACTTGAAAGTATTCATTTTGGTTGCCTACCTGCCTCCTCATTGGGATACAACATGGAAACGTCATTGGATCTAAATTTGTACTTAACATACTGATGTTAATGAAAGGTTGCTCCTCATTTCTGGGATATATCCTTATATCCCTTTGAAAAAGTAGCTCTCCCTCATCATTTTGAAAGACCATTGCAACCTCATTAGTTGTTGGTAAGTTATAACATCTTTTATCAGAATGCCGATCTCTTCAAAGAACCATATTGACTCTCGGTATTGGCAACTGGTTTTGTTGTGCATTAATACATTGTTGTTGTTCAACTTCTGAGAGTTTTTTATAAGCATGAGTGTATGGATTTTTTTTCATAATCTTATCAAGCTCATGAAAAACAGTGGCTAAACATGTTCTCTTTTCTGCAAACTTTATTCGTTGTTCCACAGCTTCGTTTGTATCAAGTACATATATTTGAGCACATTTTCTTTACTCTCCTTCCTGAGGGTGAAAATGGGAAGTACGGTGGTAAATTTGGCCTTGAACGTTAAAGCTGTAAGGGCCATTTCCTGCAACATTTTCAGCTAATGTAGCACCCATTGATGCAAAAGAAACGGCACTTTTGTAAAAGCATATATTTTTTTTAGAAATTTTGTAATTTGGGAAACTTGGGTCACTCATTACATAGTTTCGTAATTCTGCTCTTTCTGGCAGTTTTACTTTTCCCTTTTGACAACAACTAATGAACGTACCATCCCTTGGTCTTTCACTAAGAAAATGATAAGCCCCACAAAACCGACAAAGCACATTCAACATACCACAACTATGAGTTTCGACACTGATATGTGTAAATAATGGATTTTCCTGTGAATGCAGATGAACATTAGAATCCATTTCTACATTATTACCATTACCATATTTTTCACATGTTTGTGGTTCAATATGTTTTAGTTTCCTCAGTCTCTTATGCAGACTTTTGGTGGAATCCTTGGTCATCATTGTCTGGCATCTTCTCGTAGTTTTTTCTTACTCTCCGCCGATTGTTTCTGTCTCCATATTTTTTGTTTTTCCTTGGCCAGACTCTGTTTATACAGGTTGCTGGTTTCAGGCTTCTCATCCATAGAAAACTATAAGTATAAAAATGAATGTTTATTATCAACGTACCAATTATGTAAATGAGGCATTTTTATGTGAATGAATCATTTAATGTAGCTTACCTCTTTACCTGGGTTTTCCATTGTTGTCAACACAGCATGTCTTTTTCGATAAATTCTGTCACAATCTTCTTCTTGTACTCTCTTCTTGGTCTCCTCCGACTGTTTTCCTCTCCATCTTAGTTTTTTTTTTCTGTCCATATGTCGTTTGTTCTCGTTCCTGGTTTCAATTTTTTCAGCCATTTTAATTTGTAATGTAAAATGTAAAGGTTGATTTATAACCTACATATAATTATATTGAACCATTTTTTTCTTCCTGAATCATTGTTTTTAACTTTGTTGAAATTGAAATGGATAAACATATGCAGTTAGTCTTTCTTTTCAATGTATTTAATTTTTTCTTGGAAACATCTAGTGCATGAGACTGAGTGGCGAGACTGTGGCGGTTGTATGTGAAATTGACCTGGGTAAGTTACTTTGAGAACTCCAGAGAGTGCAACATGTGATAGATAGAGAGCGTAGTGTGTGATAGAGAGGGATAGGGCACAGTGCGTGCTATAGAGAGTGTGTGATGGAGTGATTGTGTTTGAAAGTGTTGTGTGGGGGTAGAGGAGGGGAAAGATACACAGAAGGGGGGTACAGGAGGGGGAACAGACACAGGGGTGTAGAGGAGGTGGAAGAGACAGAGATGACAGAGAGTGGGGGGGGAAAGGAGAAAGAGGGTGGGGCAAAGAGTCACAGGGGGAGGAAGAGTGGGTGGAAAGATACAGAGTGAAGGTAGAGGTGGGGGGAAGAGAAAGGGTATGGAGAGGGGGGCTGTAGACACATAGGGGAATGAAAGGGGTGGGGAAGAGACAGAAGGGAGGGAGAGGAGAGTAAAAACACACAGGATAGGGGGATGAAGATACAGAGTGAAGGAGAGGTGTGGGAAGAGACACAGTGGAGGTAGAGGTGTTTGTGTAGAGGGGGTAAAGAAAAACAGAGCAGTGAGAGGGGGTAGGGAAAAAATACAGAGGAGGGTAGGCCAAGAGACATTACTGAGGGGAGGAGGCGTGTGATCGCAGCAATGTGGTCATAAGTGCTGTAAATAGAGATAATATCTGCATTTTTGAGTTCATGGTGCAAGCACATGAAATATCCTTTTCCTGGTAGTTGAAAGGGAAGTCTCTATCCAGAAAGCCTCACTGCAGCAATCTTTTGTGTCCCAGTGAAATGAAGAGACAGCTACAAAATGAACAACTATTTTTTCTGAAGAATGATTAAATCAATTCATGAACTGAAATATATTGTACGGTCATTCTAAATGTGTTAAGCATATAAAATGAAATAGCCTGTAACATAATCTAAGATATTATAAATATTATATCAATTAATGTAATAAAATATACTGAACCTTGTTGTTGTAAATTGGAGTCTTTAATCCACTGCTGGCCAAATCTCTGTCAATGTAAAATGTACAGATCCCTGCAAAGTGTAAAATGAGATTTCAGTCATTAGTATATGTGATACTGTCCAAAGTAATACAGCTTATAATGTATTAAACTAGATCATGGTGAAATATATATTCATTTGTGTTATTAAATCTCTAAGTACATTAAATAATAGTAATCATTTACATGTTAGCTTTGTATGTATTTGGTACGAATTCTAAAGCGTTAAGTTAGCATTTGTTGAATTACATGATCCTAAAATAGATGTTTTTTTTTGTTAAAATAATATTTGCAAACATAATAATAGTTTATGGTAATATAATATGTATTAAATATTCAATCCATTAATTTTAAAAAATATAGTGTATATCATCCTTCTAAGTTTGTGTCTTTTACTTCATGCACATGTGTCAGTGTGAAGTCAGTGTGTCAGTTATGAAACACGCACTGCAGGCAAAATCTATGTCACTTTCAAATTGACTGACAGCTGCAAACTTTTAAATTATATTTGAGTAATGAGTATAGGTTATACAATTGACATATATATTTCAGAAAAAAAGAGGATAGACACTCCACTTAATTGTTGAACCCTTATCTATTAGTTTAAGGAAGATACATTTATAATAATTAAAAATGAATTTATTATCTATGTTAAAATTAACAACAGCACTTAAAATATTTAAAACCTAATTATCTTATACTGTTCCACCATATCGTCCATAAGTTAGAAAATTTGGTAATTGCACTTTTTAACTAGAGATATAGATATCTAATTTGTAAAACAATATGATATGTACAAATATACAATTACTCATCCAAAAGCATTGAATGTGCAAAACAAAAAACTGACTGATATATAGTCCTATTAAAATAATATAAAGTGCTAAGTGTTAACTATTAGAAAATAGATAAAGTGCTTGCTAAGTAATTGGAAAAATCCAATTATATGTGAAAGTGTATATATAAGAATCAGTCAATTTGTTTCACAAACTCCATGTGATTGCACAGTATTAAACATCAGTACATATCAATTTATAAAAATAACCTTATTATAGGTGCATATTATATACAATGATTCGCTATATGATTTCCACAAAAACAATTACAATTGGTAGACAATAAATATGTCCCTTTCTTTTTTTTGTCCAAGTTGATGAACAGTTATAATCAATGTATCACTATAAAGATTCCTTGCAAATGTCATAAAGTTGCTTATCTCATTATATCTTAGTTCAGTGAATGTATCCAGGCTGTAAGCTTTTGTTACAATATATGTATCCACTCACCAGGAAAACCAAGCCACTGATCCTCAGCACAGCAAGTCGGCGTGTGACGTCGGTGTACAGTGTCTGATGGGAAGTCGAAGCACGTTTCGCGAGAAAACGCTTTCTCAAGACTTTTCAAAGTAGGAACTGATGTCCTCTATATACCCTGGTCAGTTTGAATTCCATCATGTTGATACTTGCTTTCTATTTTTCATCAATACAATCCATTTAATGTCTCTGCAATCCTTTTATATACATTTTCATAATTGATTGCATTTTTAAGTGTACTTTATCCACTATAAATTTTCCATAATTTTTCATTATTTCTTAATTTTAATGGCACATCAAACATCTCCTCCAATAGCACCAATAACATATCAATCCAAACACAGTATCCTGGGATCAGCCCTTTCACTATGTATCATTTTTTTCTATTTTCTCATCGGTTCAATCCGTTTGATATCTCTGCATTCCTTTTATATAATGTTTTTTAATTGATAACCTTTTGATGTAGTTTGTCCACTTTATATTTTCCAATCATTATTTCTTAATTTTATTGGCACATCAAACATCTCGTCCAATAGCAGCAATAACATATCAATCCAAACACAGTATCTTGGGTATCTTGGGTGTCACAATATTAGCATTGGCCTGGTCCCGACGCAGCCGGAAGGAGCGTGGAGGAGCGGAGTACCAGCTGCTGATGGCAGGTAAGTGAGGGGAAAGGGAGAGGGGGAGGTAATTAGAGGGGTAAATTGAGGAGGGGGGCTGAGGATGAGGAGGGGGGTTGAGGATGGGGGGATGAGGAGGGGGGTTGAGGATGGGGGGTTGAGGATGAGGACAGGGGTTAAGAAGGAAGAGGGGGATTGAGGATGGGGGTTTGAGGATAAGAGCCACGGGGGTGGTTTTACATGGGACGGGGGGAAGAGAGACACGGGGGTGGAGAGACACAGGGGGAAGAGCCACGGGGGTGGAGAGACACAGGAGGGAAAGAGAGCCACGGGCGTGGTTAGACACGGGGGGGAAGAGAGACACGGGGGAAAGAGACACAGGGGTGGAGAGACACTGATGACTTGAGTATAAGCCGAGGGGGCCCTTTTCAGCCTTATAAAAAGGGCTGAAAAATTTGGCTTATACTCGAGTATATACAGTAATTCTCTTTTTATATTATTTTGTTTTCCTATGATATATACTTAAATCTAATCGGTTTTAGATAGGACTATTCCAGACACATATTTAAATAAATTCATATAAATATAAGGATCTATAAATACTCACAGAAAAAGTGCCAGTGCCTATAAGTACTTTTACATTTGAATAAGGTGCTTTGTTTTTGAGGAATTTATAACAAGTGCTAGTATAAAATTATTAGGAGTCAGTCCCTATTCTAACTGTGGCAACAGAACTGGGGATCTTCCTCTTACCCCTTATACTTATTGTGCTGCTACTATTCTACATTAATTGTAAATACTATATACATGTGGAAGTTCTGGGAAACCTATTGCTTACCCCTTAAAATAATATCTTGTGGTTAATCTAAAAACTACACTTATTTTTCTGACCTCAAAATGGGTTGCTTATTGACTGGATTGTCTATCATGTATTTATCAGAGACTCACATTTGCCATTAACTATGTACATATATAAAATTATGCCTTAACTAGTTTGGAATATATACACATCTTTTTCATAAACTTTCTTTTCCACATATCAACAGAGTCAATAATACAGTTCTTATCTTTTTTGATGTTTGTAAATGGAGTCCATGTATTCCTAGTCACTTGGAACGGTGGCCGACGAGCACGTTTTGCCTTTGCTTCCTCATCAGGCCAACGTGTAGATGGAGTGGCGAGTCTTTATATAGAGTCTATTCTGATTGGTTGTTACCCCTTTATCTTCTTTTCTCCTAGGTATTCTCAATTTATCATTCTCCCACTTATCAGGCGGAGCTCCCCCAGCATGCACGGAACAATACATAAAAAACAAAGGGGGGAAAACAAATTAGATCATATATATAGAAATCTTTTGATGGAGAAAATAGTATCTTTGATTTTTACTAGCATAGTAATTTTTTAGATTTCTTGTAATATTAAGACTTTCATTTTTACACATGATCCAAAGATTCTGCAGACATTAATCAAATTAAATATTTTTATAGAGTATTTTTCCATCTCTGTGTTAATCTTCTAAGCATGCTTTACTTATAACTTTCTTAATATTGTTGAATTTTTTACCTCATTTCATATATATACTCTAATTATATGCTCAATAAAAGTTTCAAAAAAAATCTTCTCTGTGTCAGGTATGTTGGTGTTTATTGTTTTTAATATATCATCATTAATGGGCAATAATTCATGCCTTATGATTTAGATTGTTACTTACAATAAACTATTCAATTTGTGGAGTTATTATTAATCTAGATACTACTTATGGTTCTATATATAGGGAATATTCTATAATTTCCAGGAATTATTTAATACGTTTTGTGTTTTTAATACTATATTTTAATTCTGAAAAAAGTTTACCCTTTATGGTCTACAAATGAAGAGATACTTTTAATAAGAAAGCGCTGGGTACTAGATGGGTTAATTAATTTTTACTTCATACATTGTTTATATAAATATTATTCTTCTACATTTGGGGAGGAAAGTTTCCAAATATTTACTAATTCTTTCTTATATATTGTAATGGCAATATATTGTGCTGTCTAAGGGTTTTGACTTGATTTTCATTCAGATAAGACTGCTATAGGTAATAGAACTCTCTAAAAGCAGTTTTTATGTTGGAAAGTTTAAGGACTCTTTATGATTTTATATACTTCTAAGAACTGTTAATCTGTATATCTCCTATCTTTCTTGACAATATTGATTTGTCTTGTTCTTACTCTTGAAAATGATTTTATAAGTACATAGAAAATTAACATTCTCATTAAGGCTATTTGGTGTCACTGTGTTTAACATTATAATCCAGCGAGTTTCAGTTTTTAATAACTCCCATTCTATGTTTCCCCATCTGATACCTAAATTAATTCTTTGGAGTACCCAACATTTAATAACAGGTTTTAAATCATGTTTTATGAAATAGTTACGATATACAGAAGTGAGTTTTTTTTTTTTTTTTGCAAATCTTTTTTGCTGTTCTTAATATTTCCTAAATGTTCCCCCAACCTACGTCAGCTCTCTGGTTGTTTTGCCTACATACTTTAATCCACAAGGGCATTCTAGACAGTATACCACATTATTGCTTGTTCAGTTGAAAAAAACTTTAATTTTGATTTGGCATCCCTGTCATATATCTACAAAAGCTGCAGTGACTGCAACTGTGTGTGCCATTTGCTAAAGAGCCTTTAGTTCATATTCCTCTTTTAAAAGAACGGGAGTTATTAAAACCTAAAACTCGCTGGATTATAATGTAAAACACAGTGACACCTAATGGCCTTAATGAGAATGTTAATTTTTCTATGTACTTATAAAACTATTTTTGAAACAAGAAGAATCAATAGTGTCAAGAAAGATAGGAGATATGCAGATTAACAGTACTTAGAAGTATATAAAATCACAAAGATTCATTAAACTCTCCAACATAAAAACAAGTGGTTAGGAATACATGGACTCCATTTACAAACATCAAAAAATATAAGAACTGTATTATTGACTCTGTTGATGTGTGGAAAAGAAAGTTTATGAAAAATAAATATATATATACTGTATATTTATGCCAAACTAATTAAGGTATAATTTTATATATGTACATAGTTAATGGCAAATGAGTCTCTGATAAATACTTGATAGACAATGCAGTCAATAAGCAACCCATTTTGAGGTCAGAAAAATAGGCAGAGAGCGTAGTTTATTAGATTAACCACAATATATTATTTTAAGGGGTAAGCAATAGGCCCCAAGAACTTCCACATGTATATAGTATGTACCATTAATGTAGAATAGTAGCACCACTTTAAGTATAAGGGGTAAGTGGAAGATCCCCAGTTTTGTTGCCACAGTTAGAATAGGGACTGACCCATAATAATAATATAATAGCACTTGCTATATTATATTTTTATATATTTATTTAAATATGTGTCTGGAAGTATATATCATAAGAAAACAAAATAATATAAAAAGAGAATTAGATATTTTTCAAAGATCATTATCCTATGCCAAGTTACAACTGATATATTAATTGCCAGAGTCTCAACTACTAATTTAATAGATTACTTTATAATAATTAATAATATATCAATATAAATTACACAATATTATCAGAGGTGGTCAATTTATTGAGTTTTATGATGTTTTAAATGCCGTTATTTAATTTTAAAGTGTATAAATAAATATATAAACATTAACCAAATCTCTGCCAGTTTTTTGAGTTGTGACACATTATATTGGAGCTTATGCTACAAAAAAGATGTCTTTCTTTCTTTTGTTTAAAGCTTTACATATATTGTCAAATCAGTAATGGGAATCAAATATCACACTGGATCATTAACAACTTAATGATTCGTAGACATGCACATACATGATGACATTAGCATGACCATGGAATGTCGGGATGCTTATCTTCATGTCTTGTTCTGACCGTGATCTGGAAGAAACACACAATAAACTTATTATGATTAACATTACACATGCTACATGTGCGGCTACCGATTGATGCAGGTATGTTGGCACATGTTTACATGTTATTTAGTGATATCTGAAACAAGCTACTCATCTGGCAGATGATGATGGAAAATTCTAATTACTCATGATGTGGGAATATAACAACTATTACACATTGATGCATCTTTGGAGGTCCACATGTGGTGTTTTACCTTGGATGTGGTCAAGAGGATATCCACAAGGAGATCTGTTGCTCCAGGACATGTCTGCAGAGTATAATTATGTTTTCTGACCGCTTCTGCAATACGTATGGGATGTCTTTGGGGAAAGAAAGGTAGGCCTCCATTAATGGAGTTGTTATTTAATTCTTCTTCTGCATACATGCACATGTTTTCTGCAAGTACTTACAATCCAGTCGACGTTGATGTTCTGTTTCTGTAAATGTTGTTTTTCTTTGTCTGTGTGGTTAACCAATGAGTTGACACATGGCAGCACTTCTGTAACAGCAATATGATGAGATTATATAATCCATTACATAATCCACTGTAATCATATTGATTTTAACATTGATCACATATTTGGCACAATTCCTGTTATCTGACTGTGACTGATGGTGGCAGCATTCAAGGTCACATAACAGGGAAGATTCCTTCTTTACATCCCATGCTGAACATTGATTATCGTTTAAAATATGCTGGTATGTTTATATTTCCAGATTGCAATTAATTGCATTGACCTCTACTGGATGTGGATTAGCATGTTCAGACAATGTGAACATTACTGTTCTGTACTGTGAAAAGGTTTTTCAAATACGATTGCGGAGCCTATATACATTGACATTGTGGAATAATCCCATCCATTTAGCTTAGTTTCTGGAGGTTTGCAGATATCAGTACACGTGATGTGTATGGAAATATGTGCATACTTACCATTAACAAATAGCATACCATGTTCTAATTGATCCAGTGTTCATCAATAATGCATCATGAGACATACATCATATCAGGAAGCTCTCCTCTACTGTGGACTGTTTGATATTCTGTAAGACAATAGGGAAGGAGGAAAGAGTTGTATTAGTTAATAATCAAGCTACATTATAGTTGGTTGTTATTTGTTTTGTACTTACATGTGAAGTACTCACAAATCATGCGGGCACATTGTTGTGACCCCTAAACATGATCCACAGCAGGGGAAGGTAGATACTCTTCCGCGTGATGGAGCTGAGACTCATCAATGTACCCCAGGTAGTTGACCTGTACTGCTATATTGTGCAGACAACAGCAGGCCATGATGATCTGACAAATCTTATCTGTGGTATACTGTAGCACCCCTCCAGTGGAATGTAAACATCTCAAGCTCATCTTATTCACACCAAAGGTGCACTCTATTACATTCCGGAATGTGGCATGTAGATATTAATGGGATGTTGTGATGTTTGTTAACATGTATGGACATGTATGATGTATGTGCTCAGGCACCTTGAAAAGATTGCCTGAGACTACTACTCTTACTATACTACCAGTGTTCTGGAAACTGCCAGATGCAAGGAAGTGTATTGCGACTAACATCCGTGTCATTCCTGGGATGGCTCTATTGGTCCATGAGGAAGGCTCAATATCCTCCCTCAGGACCACTTAAGGCTCCTCAAGTCTGGCACGGGTTAGCCTAAAATGCTCATACACTTCCCCATCAGTTAACCCCTCTAATGTGACTATTTCTCCCTGTATACTTTGGCTGCCTGGACCCTCCTTACAGGCTCCTGGGCCTGCTCAGCCCCTTGTCGTTGTTGTGGTGCAGGAACCATTACTTCAATGTATATCCTCCATGTCTGCACGTGCCCCTATATCCCCCTGTCTCTGTGCCACTAGAGCTCTGTCCCGTACCTGAACCCACACCATGATCTTCTGCATATCCTATGGTAATTCACGTGCCCGGCTTGGTTCTGGACCACCATAGATTACATTAGCACGCTCACCCACATTCACTCCCAGCTGCGCCTGTCTGTCACTCCTGAATTGTACGCCTTCCATCAAGGTTTCCACTCTGCAACATTCGATATCAATATTAATGCTTCTTACGACACTGTATATACACATCAATCACATGGCAGCAATCCATGATGTGTAAAACTTGCTGATGGCTTATTGGGGCTGGTGTTATATAGCTTGTTGATTCCAGCACCTGTTAATATCCAGTTGGATTTCAGGTTTGGAATTGCTCACTGTATTTGAGACTTATCTGGTTAGGTTCTGTCTATGGGAATCTTATGCATGATAATCTGATGAACTTCCCTGCTTTTGTATTGTTTTTGCCAGTCCTATTTGTAACCAACAATGTTTTGGCAAACATTAGTTTTTGTTCCCCTGGTACTTGATATATGTGATGTGGCGGTGTAATTTGGCCACTACTTGTTTTTCCAATGTAGATGTGATGAGTGAGATGTATATGAGATGATCTTTGTATTTTTAGTAAGGTAGTGTGTATTTAATAACTTTTAGCATCTTGCAGCATGACTTTTCATATTTGCATATGCATGACCATTACAACATATGAAAAAAAAATTGTATTTTAGAAACTATTTGATACTTGGGAGTTGTTGTGCAAGTAATTCTTCATATTTTAAAGTGCATTGGTGTGTTTTTATTGTGTTTTGCAGTGTTACAAACTAGTCTGTAAACCCTATGATTTGCTATTTTAGCAAACAGAACTCTTGCAGATGCGAAAAATCAGATGCTTCGATAGGCAGTTACACGTAAGCCGTTTTCGGCTTGCAAAAAAACGCAAATTGAATAGCAAATTAACTTACGGACTCCCTTACCAGCTGCTGTAATTTACAATTGCTCAATTGAGTGAGGCTCATATTGTTCAATTCATCCTTTCAGCTCTCTTGACATCAATTCAACCACAGCAAGCAGCACAGGAGGTAGAGGAAAAGCTGCAGGAGCAGCATCAAGCAGAATCTGAGGAGGAAGAGGAGCTGTAACAACAGGCAGAAAAAGCCAAGGAGGACTGTGGTCAATCGATAAACCAGCTGGGACATCTGCTACAAGAGGGGATTTGACCCCACTGGCACCCTCCACCCCCCAATTGCTCCGAATCTTATTGGTAGGACCTATGAGCTTGTCCTGCCTCCCCTCCAACGTGTCCACTGCCACCAACAATGCTGCAATCTTCACTGCCACCACTAACACCAATGCTCCACTCAATGCCATGACCTCTCAGCCAATGGAAGAGACAGGAGCAGAACTGCTGGTTACATGCATGTGGATGAAGTTTATATGTTTGTGTACATGCGTGCCCAGAAGTAGGGGATGGCCAGACATTTGCATGAGTGGAGGAAAAACAGCATCAAACAAACAGAACTTTGAACTTTTTGCTCCATAAGATGAAGGCAAACAATTTTTGACAGGTGAGTGACATGCAAAGACCCAGGCGAGGCTTGGAGCACCTGGAGAGCCTCATGCAAATCTAGATAGACTTCTGACAGAATGCTATGGATTCACAGTCCAGCACTCCAGATGAGCAATCCCCTCAAAATTGTCCTCCACAAATGCCTGGCCCATCATCCTTTCGCTTCCTGCCTCCACCTCCACCAACATTTCCTGCCACATCCTCTTGAGGGAGACCATGTGATGGCATAGAATGATACCTAACCATGCTTGGCTACAGAGAAGCTAATCATGTCCTAATGATGGTGACATATAGAAGTCATGTGGCTTATCAGTATCACATAGGCCATGATAATCTTATCTGTGGTTAAGTATGTGTATGGCTAACATTTCACCATCTGAGGAATGCAAATGAGAAGAGATGACGTAGTCTGCTTTTTCTAGTAATATTTTTATTTTACTCTAAGACAATTTTACATTGATTAAGCAAGCAGTGCTACCTATCACTATTGGTAAACTATATAGAGTGGCTAGTATAGCCATAACAATAATGACATATCTTCTGTTAAAAGATCTCACATGACATAAACAAATGCTTATATCATGCTTTGGACACAATATGTTGAATATGTACCAATGCACAAATGGCCTCTTCAATGCTATAGTCCTACATATTTATGTGAAACAAAACCTGTAGTTATAACTGCATGAAGTAGGCATGTTATCCATCCTAACAGTATGAGAACAGATAACCAATGTTGGTCAATTGACAGGACATAAATGTACATCACTATTGTTTATCAGCATTAATCATGTCTATATGTTTTGAAATTATGTCATAAGAATCACAGCTTTAATATAATAGCACCTATATACCTTGAAGATATCTAATCAATATGGCTAATCAGTTACAAATAGAAATGGTGATAATACTCTAGGATTTAATGTGGTCAGAGATATGTGTTCATTGTGAGATAAGATGTAATTTATAAATATATACAATTATGCCTAATAAGTGATGTTTCGTTAAAGATACAGCACTGTTAGTACTGATTGTAATGAACAGGTGACAAATTAGTTTATTTTCACAGAAACAGTAAAATGTTACTCAGTGGTACATACAGATGTTGAATATTTTTGCTACTCTTCCTTTATTTTTTACTTTCACCATACACAGATCATTTCAGTGCTGCATATGTTTGTTAAACACACTATATGGGAACTAGCGACTTCCCCTTCAAAAAATACGGCAATACAATTTTAAGCCATGGCAATGTTGTTTGCCACACAATGTAAGGCTTTTGCTCTTCTGTGGACCTTCGGTGCTCATTGTGAGTCTATCCCCTTGAGTACTTTAATTGTCCCGCTTTGCAACAATATATAAGTACAGTGTAAAATGTGAAAAACATGTGAGTACAGTGAATTAATAAAGTAATATAAATTAATAAGTGAATATACTTTACCTATTTATAGTTAATATGCAGCAATCAATATCCTGAAGAGCTAACAATCTGTTTGGATTTTCCTGCATCTAAAAATGTACAGTTGAAGTGTTGATCATGTGAGGAGAAAGGGTCGGCAATGTGACAAGTGTGCAGTGTAAATAGACTGCGTGCGCAAGGCCAAACCGTTTGTTTAGGCGGGTAAAGCAGCATTTTAGAATCTTAATGTTATGAGTTGTAAGTAAGTGTTGTAAAATTGTGTTTTTTTTCTATGTGTTACTTGGCTCGCGAGCATTTTCCATCCGTAGTAATGGTATATTTTCTATGTGCTACGTTCCTGGCTAACTCGTACGCGCCTGTCTGTGATTTTCGCGGATCTGTGTCCTTTAGCCTTGTGTATATTTTTTTCGGCCGTCATTTTTCTTCAAAACTTCTTAAATGTAAATGCGACTTAAATTTGCGTGCAAGCTCACTCCCAGACGTCCTGGCTGCCCCCCCGTGCTGTGTGTGATATTTGTTTTATGTGTGAAATTGGACAGCTATTCTCCAGCTTAACATATTTATTGTCAAAAACCAATAGCATTAAGATTTTAAAAGCGAATGCAAAATCATGATGCAGTATTACATGCAGTATTTTGCATGACAAGATTATACTGCTGTGAATGTTAAATTGATAAAAGAATAATATCTTGAATCTATCATTAATGTTCATATGTTTGTTGTCATAGGAGTTAACATTTCTTCTGTTTGTCCTGAAAGCAGAACTGCGTATCTTCTCCTATCTGTGTCTATCAGGGAAGTGGCCAGCTCTCCCTGTGTGCCCGACTGAACATTAAGTATGAACAGTGTGGGATCTGCATCAGACTGAGCATGCTCGTGAGAGGGATTGTAACAAGATTGATCATGCAATGCTACAGGGTGGGGCTTATGTACAGCAGTAAAAATGTTACAATATTTAATTTCATGGTTGATTAAATAGTTGAGATTTATTTCATGGTGCCAGGACAGTGACATCAGGCCAGCCTTCTTCAGAGCTCTATCACAGTACAGCACACAGGCAGAGCTGGCCAAACCCATGATGGACACAGGTATGATGAAAAAGTCAGCTCTGTTTGAATATTAAATGGACATGCTAATAGCTATAGCATATTTAAACTGTTACTCCCTTGTTTTAAAAGCATAGCATTTTATTAGCCCATGGCCAGCATCCAAACATATGAGTTTTACTTATTTATGTGGTATATTGTTTTTTTTAATGTTGGTAATGCTTTTTTCATAGAAAATTATTATGTGAACAACTGTGAGGCAACTGCACATTCTGTGCCACAGGCGTAGGAATGGATGGGCACAGGGGGAGGAACCTCCTTGGGGTCGGCATGAATTGCAGCGAGAACGCCGGTCAGTAGCAGCTGATGCTGTCCCCGCGTGCGCTTGTGTGCATGCATGTGTCTATGTGTGTGTGTCTGTCTGTGTGCCTGTGTGTGTCTGTGTGTGTTTATCTGTGTTAGTGTGTGTGTCTGTGAGTGCTTGTGTCTGTGTCAGTGTGTCTCTGTTTGTGTGTGTAAGTCTGTGAGTGTGTGTGTTTCTCTGTGAGTAAGTGTGTGAATGAGTGTGAGAGTGTGTGTCTGTGAGTGTGAGTGAGTGTGTGTCTGTGAATGTGTCTGAGTGTGTGTCTGTGAGTGAGTTTGTGTCTGTGTGAATGTGTGTTTGTGTCTGTGAGTGATTGTGCCTGTGTTAGTGTGTGTGTCTGTGAGTGTCTGTGCGTTAGTGTGTGTGCGGCAGTGTGTGTGCGTCAGTGTTAGTGTGTGTGTCTGTGAGTGCCTTGGTCTGTGTCAGCATGTGCCTATGTGTGTGTGTAAGTCTGTGAGTGTGTGTGTGTCTATGCGTGTGTCTGTGTGAGTGAGTGAAAATGTGGTGTCTATGAGTAAGTGTGTCAGTCTGCATGTGTCTGTGAGTGTCTATGAGTGTGTCTGTGTGTGTGAGTGTGTGCCTGTGAGTAAATGTGTCTGAGTGTGTGTGTCTGTAAGTCTGTGTGTCTGAGTGTGAGTGAGTGTCTATGAGTGTGTCTGTGAGTGTGTGTCTGTGAGAGAGTGTGCAAGAAAGTGTGTGAATGAGTGTGAGTGTGTGTAAGTCTGTATGTGTCTGTGAATGAGTGTGCGTCTGTGTGAGTATGTCTGTGAGTGTGTGTGTCTGTAAGTCTGTGAGTGTGTGTGTCTGTGTGTGCACTTTTGATGCCCAGGGCTGCCCCTGAGTTTGATGGTGGGAGGTGGGTTCGTCAAACTGGCCCCGGGCGTCAAAAGTTTTAGCTATGCCATTGCTCTGTGCTCATATGTATAATATGGTGACAGGAGTCTACAGTGGGGGGTAAAAATACATTTGACCTCCTGCTGATTTTGAATGTTTGTCCACTGACAAAGAAATGATCAGTCTATAATTTTAATGGTAGGTGTATTTTAACAGTGAGAGACAGAATAACAAACAAAAAAAAAACAAATAAGAAAAATGCATGTTTAAAAAGTTATAAATTGATTTGCAGGTCAATAAAGAAAATAAGTATTTGACACCTTCAACTTTGTACTTGGTGGCAAAACCCTTGTTGGCAATCACAGAGGTCAGACGTTTCTTGTAGTTGGTCACCAGGTTTGCTCACATCTCAGGAGGGATTTTGTCCCACTCCTCTTTGTAGATCCTGTCCAAGGGCCTCATTCTAATGATGGCTGTAGGAGCAACGTGGACACAAGGGATGGCCTCAAGCTACTCTCCTATTCTAATCCCTTGCAGTCGAGGGCTCCGGCCGGCTTGCAGCTGGCACCCTACTTTCCCTTGCAGCCACCCCTGCCGCGGCTTACTGCTTGGAAAGACTTTGATTCCACGTGGCTTTAAGAGATTCAGCTGTATGGAACCACCCAACCCTATTCAAATGCTCCCGCCACCCATCCGCCAATCGAGCAAATCGTCCAAAAATGGCTGCAGCTTACTTCCACCCAGGAGCCGTTGCAAGGGCTGTGAAGCCCTTGCAGCTGCTCTGATTAAGCCCCCCGCTGGCTGCAGTGGACCTATCGTGACCCCATCATGACCTCTGAGGTCTCCCCACATTAACCTCTTGCCTTGCTCCAGAGGGTCCCGATCGTCGTAACCCCTGCAGCATCTACGGGATTTCAAATTTCCCGCCACGGGCTTGAATTCAAAATTCAAGCCTGGGGAATTGCGGGGTTGAAATTTCCCACCACGGGTCCTTAAAGGGCCTGTGGCACACTAATGGTTACCCCTGAGCTGCAGGGGTATTATAAGTACCGCCCCTGGCACCTAACATTAATCCCATCACTCATGGGGGTCAATATAGACCCCCATGAGTCTAAAATAAACCCCCTCAGTCCAATAGGGGTCTATATAGACCCCTATAGGACACTATTAACCCCTAGGTTAACCCCCCAAGTGCCATGAGGGTCCTCCAGGACCCTCATGACAAAGTCTAAGCACTACACTACACTATTAACCCTAACTATATCCCATTAACCCCTTAACCCTAACAATACCCCAGTAACCCATACTAAACCCTATTTAACCCTAACAGTACCTATTTAAACCTAACTGGGTCTATCTAACTCAAACTGGGCCTATTTAACCCTAATTGGGCATATCTAACCCGTTCTGGGCCTATTTAACCCTAACTGTACCTATTTACCCTAACTGGGCCTATCTAACCCAAACTGGGCCTATTTAACCCTAACTGTACCTATTTGAACCTAACTGGGCCTATCTAACCCAAACTGGGACATTTAACCCTAATTGTACCTATTTAAATCTAACAGCCTATTTAACCCTTCTAAACCTTTCTAACCCTAACTGGGCCTATTTAACCCTAATTGGATGCAATAACCTTAACTGGGCCAATTTAACCACATCAGTCTCCCATAAGCCTCCATCTAACCCCATCACTTATAGGGTCTATATAGACCCCATAAGCCTCCATCTAACCCCTTAATTTATGGGGGTCCATACAGACCCCCAGAAGCCTCTCTTTAACCCAATCAGTCCCATAAAGGTCTGGGACAATTAGAACCCTAATACCCCATAAGTGTCATGAAGGTCCTCCAGGACCCTCATGACACTAAGTACAAACACTAAGTACAAACACTAAACTAACCCCCTTTACTCCAACCTATTAACGCACTAACTACCCCCTATTAAACCCCCCACCCCACTAATTACAAAAATTTAAAAAACATTACAAACCCCACTAAAAAAAATAAAAAAAGAACATTAAAACCCCCGCTACAAAAAAAAAAACATTACAAACTCCCCACTACAAAACATAAAAAAATAATTACAGACCTGCAAAGAAAATATATTTACACATATATACATAACATTACAATACAGCAAAATATACATTACAAATATATTCTACTAGCGACTTGCCCGTCAAAAAATGACGGCAATGTTATGTATATGTTTGTCAAGTTGTTTAGTTATTAACATATATTTTTGACACTTGTAAGTATTTTAATATGAACGTGTATTTTTGTAAAATGTTGATGTAATGGTTTTTTAAAATGTAATTAGTATCTGAAGAATTGTTAACTTGAATATACATTGAATGAATAGGAAAGCCAAAAGTAAAAAGCCTTTTTTAAACGTTGCAAATTTTAACATGAAGTTTAAAATATATGTAAGCAATAACCATCAAAGTATATATTTTTAAACTTGAACTTTATTTTTTATGTAAGTTTAGAAGTTGACAAAACATTGGTATAATTTTGAACATTATAAACATGAACATAGTGAATACATTTTGTAAAGTAATTTTTTATTAAAAGTATTAACATTTGAATGTAAAAACAATTGACATTTAAATTAATCAGTATTAAAATTCAATTTCTATCACAATAATTGTTAACTTGAATATACATTGAATGTAGAGGAAGGCATACAGTCAAACTCTTCTTAAAACGTACGTAATTAAACTAATTTATTACTGAGCACATAAATTGGCGATAAACATTAATGTAGGTAGTAATCTTAAGATAACAGACAATATTTACATTGTGACTTAAAAGGTGCTTGACCTCTTAACATCCACTTTGTAATATGTTGAATGAAATAACTTCAAAATATATTTTTTAAACTTGTAACATTAGAAACATTAACATAGTGACTTAACATTTTAACATAATTTTTAATAACAATGCAAGGCAAGTATTTTGTGAGGCGAATCATTCATAAACATGACTTCCATTAATTATGACTGAATTAAACAACCAATTGTTATGTATTTTGCAATGCTTTTAAAAAATCTTGGCACCTTTAATTAGTATCCTTCAAAGTTATAGTACTTCATAGTAGACAATGTTTTTAGTAAAAATACGTCCATCTTCTAATAAATCACCTTGACTTTCATTGTTTTCAATGTAAACTTTAATTGCCTGTGGATTTTTGCACCTTGACAACGCAACGTACAATTGACCATGTGCAAAAACTGGTTCTTCCAAGAAAATACCCACAGATTTGAAAGTTTGACCTTGTGATTTATTAATGGTCATGGCAAATGCCATAATAATGGGAAATTGTCTTCTTTGAAGTATAAAAGGGAGACTACTTTCACTTGGTGCTAAATCTATTCTTGGTATGAAAACTCTCTCTCCTCTATGGGTCCCAGTTAAAATTTCAGCATCTATAAAATGGTCCTTTAATTGTTGAACAATTAATCTTGTGCCATTGCATAGGCCTTTTTTGGGATTCATATTTCGCAGTAACATGATAATTGCACCTTTCTTTAGCTGCAAAATATGTGGTGGCATTCCAGAAGGAGTTAAAGAGTTTATGAATTCAGTGGAAAAGTTAGCCTGACTTTCATTGTCATCAGCAAGTACAGAATCAGCACTGTGATAATTTCTTTGTGGTGCATAAATTTTTTTTAAGATTTTATTATTGAGGATTAATGCATCTTTATTTTTACACGTCAGTATGACTTGGTTGGCAAGCTCGGAATATTCTTCGTTATTTATGCTCCCTTCAAATATAGCCGATATAATATCTTGTTGACAAATCATATGAGGTGGGATCTCTACAGTGTCGTCAGGTAAATTTAGTATTTTTTCTGTTCTGCCTTCTCCAATTTTAATAAGCCAATCATTGAAATCAGTTTGGCCTTCTGATCTCATATTTTGTTGCAGTTGAAGATGGGTAAAATGTTTCCATACTGTACTTGACTTTATACATGTTTCGATAATGTCAGTTCGATTTCCATGTACAACAACAGGTAATGTTTGTCTAAAATCGCCACCCAACAACATTACCTTTCCACCAAATGGAAAAATATTATCCATGACTTCACAAAGCAAACGGTCAATACATTGGAGGGCATAGCATGACATCATTGTGGCCTCATCTATTATAATTAATTTACATTTCTTCAATTTCTTTGCTTGTAAGGATGTCATGCGAATATCTGACACAGAATTTTCTAAAATAGGCACTGGCAGTTTAAATCCACTATGAACAGTTCTTCCACCTTCTAATAAAAGTGCAGCAATTCCAGTAGTGGCAAACGCCATTGCTATTTTTCCTTGTGCTCGTACTGAACTCATTAATAAATTGTACAAATATGTTTTTCCTGATCCGCCAGGTCCATCAAGATAGAAATAACGCTCTGTCACCATGTCATCATCTATAGCATTTTTAATGGCATGAAATGCTTGCAATTGTAGTGTATTTAAAGTTGCAAGTCTTTCTTCTGTTCTTTCTGCTTGTAGTTGAATGTCATAGTCTTCAAAGTTAATGTCATCTATAAGACCTGGATCAGGCAAATTAAAACTTGCACAACTTAATCCATGAGTTAAAAAGACTTCTTGGATTTCCATTAACGCTTTTAAGTGTGCAATGGGTTCATTGTATCGTCGCATAAAGTCTTCAGCCATATTACTTTTAAAAGTCTCCCACAAAGCTAATGCATTTGGAGCATTTGAGAAGATACAAATAAAAGCAAATTGTTCTCTCATCTGTCGTGGCATTTGACATTGTGCTGCTTCTTCTAAGCATCTTTCCCACTCTGTATCATCAGCGAGTAAGTTTCTATGTCTTGCAGCTAAATGGAAGGATTCATATACAATGTCATTAACAGTTCTTAAGTGTTCAAAACTTTGTGCTCCAGGAACATTTAAAAGTAATATCCGTAAGCAAAAACGTTCAACATCTCTTGGACTGACTGTGTAAATTCTTGGAATAATTTTATTGCCTCTGGTTTTTCTTGGTCTCCATAATCCATTCACAAAAACATAGTGATATGGAATTTCAATATATAAGTATTGTGTTGCTTCAGCATCAGTGGAATTTAATGCAAACCATGCAGTTAGTGTAGTGTGACGATCTTCACTTTGGGCCAATGCATTCATTTCATTTCCAGCATGGAAATAGACTAAATGTCGTTGTGGCAAATGTACTGCTAACCTATATACTGCATGTGATCTATCATGCATTTCAAATTTTAAAAGCCGCCACATAGCTTCTGGCGCACTGACATAGCGAGCATCTACATGAGATGCAAGTTCATCATGTACTAACTCACTACTTTCAGGGTTGTCTGCACTTTTGACGACTACAGTAGCTGCATCGTAACCTTTGTAAATATATTTGTAGACATATTTAATGGATTTGATAGAAGTGCAGGCTTCTACGTTGATGTGGGCGTTGTACTTCATGAGTAAATGTGGATTGTAGGGTACTACATATCTATTGTCCACTTTTTTCCCACGAATAATGGCACTATCTCCTTCTCTTCTTTTATAAAGTGGATATCCATCACAATTGGCATAGGTTTTGTCTCTATAATCTTTGGGAAATTCTTTGGAACATTTATTATTTTCCATACATGGTGATTGTGGATTAAGGTCACCACAGGGTCCATGAATCATGCGATGAGTAACAATCTCATATAGTCTACCATATAGTTCTGGATCTGGTAGTTCAGCAACAATGACTGCATCCACTTTGTCTGAAGTATCTAATTTATCTTTTTCTTGAAGTATTATTAGAAGATGTGCATGTGGAAGGCCTCTTTTTTGAAATTCAATGGTATATACATAAGCAAGACATTTGCCAAATAACTGATTTATAGTGAAGTCACGTATTAATTCATTTAATTTAATCTTAAAAACTCTGGCTACTAAATCTGGTCGATCTGAAGCAGTTTGTCCAAGAAGTAGATTTAGTGTAATTTCTGGCCATTGTGGATTACATGTAAATGTCACAAATAAATCGGGTTTGCCAAATTTTGTCACAATAGCCATAGCATCATTGTATCTTTCTCTCATATTCCGAGGAGATCCTTGAAAGGAAGATGGTAAAATGATGGCTTTGCCAGCTGTCATGTCTCTGCTTGTAGCCACGTCAGCAACATAGTCCATGAGTCCAGAATATTGTTCTACACGGAGTTTATCTTGTTGATATTTGATAAAGTTTAAATTATTTGCCTCAACTTGCAAATATGAATCAATAATCCATTGTTGTGTTAGTTTCCCACCACATAAAATTGGATTAAATACATTGCGAATGGCAATTTGAGCTACTTTAAATTCAAGCATAGAAACATTATTTCGGATTCTGGCTTTAGCATTTGGGTAACTGGGAAGAGTTAATTTTGGTTGCCAACCTGCTTCTCCGTGTGGGAAAAAGATGGGATATGTCATTGGATCTAAATTTGGACTTAAGATACTCATATTAATAAACGGTTGGTCCTCATTTCTAGGATATATTCGTATGTCTCTTTGAAATGGTGGTTCTCCTTCATCATTGTGAAACACCATTGCAACCTCATTTGTTGTTGGCAAGTTATAACGACGTTTATCAGTATGTCTGTCTCTTTTAAGCACCATATTAACCTTCGGCATTGGTAATTGATGTGTTTGTGAATGAAGTAGTTGTTCATTTTCTACTTCTGCCAATTTTTTATAAGCTTTACTGTAGGGATTGTTGTCCATAATGTTATTTAGCTCTATGAAAACAGTGGGTAAGCATTTTTTATTTTCTTCCATCTGCATACGTTGGTCAACAGCTTCCATTGTATCTAGGACATATAGTTGAGCGAATTTTCTTTTATTTCCTTCCTCTGGATGTAAATGGGAAGTGCGATGATAAATTTGTCCTTGGACTTTAAAACAGTAAGGACCATGTCCTGGTACATTAGCAGCTAATGTTGCCCCCATGGATGCAAAGGATATGGCACTATTGTAGGATCTTATGTTTGTCTTAAAATTTTTGTAGTTTGGAAAAGTAGGTTCAGTCATAATATTTTGTAAATAAATTGGAAATTCTTTCCTTTCTGGAAGTTTGAACTTGCCTTTTTGACAACAACTAATAAATTGTCCATCTCTGGGTCTCTCCTGTTTAAAATAATAAGCCTCACAAAACTGACATTGAGTAGTCATGTCCCCACAACTATGAACCTCTACTGCTAAAGACTTGAGTAGAGGACAATTTGCAAAGCATATAGGATTTTGCCTTTCATATTCATCAGGTGAAATGTCATATAATGTTTCAACAACAGGTTCTAAATGTTTTGTTTTTTTCGTTGCTTTTCTTGGTATATGTTGTATTGTTTGAGGTAAAATGTCATCTAATGTTTCATGAAACGGTTCTAAATGCTTTGTTTTCTTTGTTGCTTTTTTTGGTATCTCTTGTCTTTTTTCTGGCAAAATGTCATCTGATGTTTGAGCAACAGGTTGTAAATGCTTTATTTTCTTTGTAGTTTTTTTTGACATATCTTTAATTTCTGCAAGTGACAGTCTTTTGCTTGCAATTCTTTTGCGTTCTTTTTCTCGTCGAATTTCCTTCTTGTCCGGTGTCTGCTGGCTGTCTGCTCTCTGTCGTCGTTCTCTAGCTTGGCGTCTTTTCTTTTCTTGTTTACTCTCATTATCAGCCATGTTAATCTGTAAAAATAAAATAATGTACCATTAGTTTATTTTGAGATGTTAAGTTGTTTTTCATGACATATAGTTATCAATAGTGTGTTAACATTTTATAGTTAATCAATTTCAATGCGTTCAATTGAATAAAAGTCTAAATAAGGGCATGAGATAATTATTTAAAGACATTTTTATTTATTAAACATGTATCCAAAAGCAAGTGTTTCAGTAACTAAAAAGGTATTTTAAAAAAGATGTTATGTCCTTATTTACAGCACTATTCAATTTGTCAAATGGCAATTAAATTAGGGTTTAGGACTGGAATGTTACAATGACAAATTATATAGATTCTGTGTTTTTAGACTTTTTTGGACTATGCCAATTTATTTTTTAAGTTGACATTGAAGTTTGTATTTATTGTTAAAGATTATTGGCCCTAAAAGACAAATAAGAGATAGATGATAGATATTACTTTTTATACTGTACCTTGGTTGAAGTTTGATTTCAAGCAAAATTCTTTGTTGGTCCTGTGTTGAAAGCCTTCGTCCGATGGTCTGGTCCTGTGTTGAAAGTCCTCGTCCGATGGTGTAGTCCTCTGTTGAAAGTCCTCGTCCTCTGGTGTGGTCCTCAGTTCCAACTCCTGTTCCGATGTTCTTGACGCAGTATCTGTTATAAAATAAAAATGAAAATGTTATGTTATTTGAATGTCTTTGTATGAATGAAAAAATGGCATTATTTCTGTGTTTTTCTACAATCCTTTTTGGTGCGCCACAATTTTGGTATGCTTCTGTAGGCTATTTTCTAAGGCTTATAGGTGGTTAAACATTAAAGAAGAATATTAATTAATTTTTCTCTTTTTTTACTTGTTATACTGTACCTTGGTTGAAGTTTGATTTGAAGCAGAATCTTTGTTGGTCCTGTGTTGAAAGCCTTCGTCTGATGGTCTGGTCCTGTGTTGAAAGTCCTCGTCCAATCGTCTGGTCCTCTGTTGAAAGTCCTCGTCCGATGGTGTAGTCCTCTGTTGAAAGTCCTCGTCCAATGGTCTGGTCCTCTGTTGAAAGTCCTCGTCCGCTGGTGTGGTCCTCAGTTGAAACTCCTGGTCCGATGTTCTTGACGCAGTATCTGATATAAAATAAAAATTAAAATGTAATATTATTTTAATGTATTTGTATGAAGTAAACAATGACATTATTTCTTTGTTTTTCTACAATCCCGTTTGGTGTCCACCACTTTTGGTATGCTTATTTAGGCCTTTTTCTAAGGCTTATAGATTGTTAAACATAAAATAAGTATCTAAATGTACTTTGGTATGTGTTTGTGTGAGTTTTCATACAATCCTGTTTGGTGCGCACCACTGTTGGTATGCTTATTTAGGCTTCTTTCTAAGGCTTATAGGTTGTTAAACATAAAATAAGAATGTAAAAGTAGTTTGCTATGTGTTTGTGTGAGTTTTCATACAATCCTGTTTGGTGGGCACCACTGTTGGTATGCTTATTTAGGCTTCTTTCTAAGGCTTATAGCTTGTTAAACATAAAATAAGAATGTAAATGTAGTTTGCTATGTGTTTGTGTGAGTTTTCATACAATCCTGTTTGGTGCACACCACTGTTGGTATACTTATTTAGGCTTCTTTCTAAGGCTTATAGGTTGTTAAACATAAAATAAGAATGTAAATGTAGTTTGCTATGTGTTTGTGTGAGTTTTCATACAATCCTGTTTGGTGCGCACCACTGTTGGTATACTTATTTAGGCTTCTTTCTAAGGCTTATAGGTTGTTAAACATTAAATAAGAATCTAAATGTAGTTTGCTATGTGTTTGTGTGAGTTTTCATACAATCCTGTTTGGTGCGCACCACTGTTGGTATGCTTATTTAGGCTTCTTTCTAAGGCTTATAGGTTGTTAAACATAAAATAAGAATGTAAATGTAGTTTGCTATGTGTTTGTGTGAGTTTTCATACAATCCTGTTTGGTGCGCACCACTGTTGGTATACTTATTTAGGCTTCTTTCTAAGGCTTATAGGTTGTTAAACATTAAATAACAATCTAAATGTAGTTTGCTATGTGTTTGTGTGAGTTTTCATACAATCCTGTTTGGTGTGCACCACTGTTGGTATGCTTATTTAGGCTTCTTTCTAAGGCTTATAGCTTGTTAAACATAAAATAAGAATGTAAATGTAGTTTGCTATGTGTTTGTGTGAGTTTTCATACAATCCTGTTTGGTGCACACCACTGTTGGTATACTTATTTAGGCTTCTTTCTAAGGCTTATAGGTTGTTAAACATAAAATAAGAATGTAAATGTAGTTTGCTATGTGTTTGTGTGAGTTTTCATACAATCCTGTTTTGTGGGCACCAATGTTGGTATGCTTATTTAGGCTTCTTTCTAAGGCTTATAGGTTGTTAAACATTAAATAAGAATCTAAATGTAGTTTGCTATGTGTTTGTGTGAGTTTTCATACAATCCTGTTTGTTGGGCACCAATGTTGGTATGCTTATTTAGGCTTCTTTCTAAGGCTTATAGTTTGTTAAACATGAAATAAGAATCTAAATGTAGTTTGCTATGTGTTTGTGTGAGTTTTCATACAATCCTGTTTGATGCGCACCACTGTTGGTATGCTTATTAATGTAGTTTTGTAATGCTAATAGGTTGTTAAACCTAAAATAAGAATGTAAATGTAGTTTGTTATGTGTTTGTGTGAGTTTTCATACAATCCTGTTTGGTGGGCACCAATGTTGGTATGCTTATTTAGGCTTCTTTCTAAGGCTTATAGGTTGTTAAACATTAAAATAAGAATGTAAATGTAAATCCTGTTTGATGGGCACCACTTTTGTTATACTTATGTAGTGTTTTTTCTAATGGTTATACATTGTTAAACAATCACATTTGAATGAGGCCCTCGGCCATTAAACATATTTAGGTCCTGAATCAATTGCGTTTTGACCAATTGAATAGGGCTCTATATAAGCACATAAAATATTTTTTGACAGAAGTTTTTAGTTAGTGAAGACCTATTATGTGCTTATATAAAGCCCTATTCAATTAGCCAACTCACAATTGAATAAGGCTCATGGTTCGGTTCTTTTTTATACTTAAATACTTTACCTTGATTGAAGTGTGGAATGACAGAGGGTCCCCTCCTGCCAATCTTAATCCGCCGGTCTTCTTGTAGTGTCTGTTTGAAAAATAAAGTGAAATAGTGAATTATAGAATTTTTTATTTGTATTTAACAAACCATGGCCTTTTCAGCATTTAAAGTATTTTTGTATCTTACCTCTTGTTCTTTGTTGGTGTTCTTTAAAAGGGATTGTGCTTCACAGTGTACAGTGCAAATTGTTGAAAGACGGTGTTGATGCACAGTCTGTTTGAATATTTAAAAAAGTAGAAAGATTGAGTTTTAGGTGATCTATTAAATTGCAGTAAATTAATTTCATTGAATTATACTTCTGTAATTAATTTGAATTAACATTATTTTTTGGTGGGTGCTACACACATATGTCACATACATGAAGCACATTTCCATAGTTGAAAGTAATTTTTTTGTGTGCGTGTGACATATCAGTATACATGAATCATATTTTAATTGTTAAATTAACCTTATTTTTATTTTTGGCCAACATACATAAATGTGTGTGTGACATGTGACTATAGATGATACACATATATGTGCATGTCACATATCAGTATACATGACTCATATTTTAATAGTATTTTAATAGTCCCAACTTATTTTTTTGTAATGTAATTGAAATGTAGTTGTTTAATTAGTTTGTTGCAGGGGCAATACACATAAATGTGCATGTAACATGTCACTATACATTATACACATAAATGTGCGTGTCACATGTCACTATACATTATACACATAAATGTGCATGTGACATGTCACTATACATTATACACATAAATGTGCGTGTCACTTGTCAGTATACATTATACGCCTAAATGTGCGTGTCACTTGTCAGTATACATTATACGCATAAATGTGCGTGTCACTTGTCACTATACATTATACGCCTAAATGTGCGTGTCACTTGTCAGTATACATTATACACATAAATGTGCGTGTCACTTGTCAGTATACATTATACGCCTAAATGTGCGTGTCACTTGTCAGTATACATTATACGCATAAATGTGCGTGTCACATGTCAGTATACATTATACGCCTAAATGTGCGTGTCACTTGTCAGTATACATTATACGCATAAATGTGCGTGTCACATGTCAGTATACATTATACGCATATATGTGCGTGTCACTTGTCAGTATACATAAACCTCTTTGTCTTCTTTAATTTTTTTTTTTGATGTCCTGTCTTGAAAATAAGTAATATATTATAGCTTACCTCTCAGTTGTAATTTGCACAATGTAAAGTAGTAAATTAGGAAAGAATTATCTTCTCAAGTTTTAGCAGCAGTTATCTCCGAAGTCACTCTGTTCATCACCTGAGGAGAAATGTATTTTTCTCTGTCAAATAGACAGTATTTATAAACTTGTAGAACATTCTGGAAAGTTAGACCGTTAGAACGTAATACGCATGCGCTATTTGCGTTCCAGCTTACAATTTGCGTTCCATCCGCCATTTTGTGCGTAGTAGTGTTTAAAATGGTGTTTAATATGAGTGTGATCCGTTCCGCATAGTATGTGTTTCATTATTGCGAGTAAGTGTAGTGTAGTTACGTCTGGAGCCTCGTTTTCGTTTTGTTCGGCGGCCATTTTTTCTCTCGCTTAGCCGATTTTCGGTCGTTTAAACTGTTTGTTTTCACTTAAATGGACGTGTAAATGAACTTTTGGAGGTGCCGGATGCCCCCCCGTGCTGTAAGTAAGCTTTTTATGTGTTTGTTGTGTTTATTTCTTGTGTTTGTGATGTTTTGATGCGCGGCGGTTGGAATGGGTCTTTCGCGGCCGTATTTTTTTCCGATGCGGCCGTATTTTGTTGCGAGTAAGTGTAGTGTAGTTACGTCTGGAGCCTCGTTTTCGTTTTGTTCGGCGGCCATTTTTTCTCTCGCTTAGCCGATTTTCGGTCGTTTAAACTGTTTGTTTTCACTTAAATGGACGTGTAAATGAACTTTTGGAGGTGCCGGATGCCCCCCCGTGCTATAAGTAAGGTTTTTATGTGTTTGTTGTGTTTATTTCTTGTGTTTGTGATGTTTTGATGCGCGGCGGTTGGAATGGGTCTTTCGCGGCCGTATTTTTTTCCGATGCGGCCGTATTTTGTTGCGATATACGCAGTTAGCTTTTACGTGTACGACGCAGTGTATTTGTTTCTAAGTCGTGCGTATGTGTGTTAAGAGCGTGTGAGGGGCCTTTTTTACTGTTTTTTTGTTAAGTCTTGCGTCTGTGTGTCTGGGTGTAAGCGGGTGTGAGGCGACTTTGATTTTTTTTTTGTTATGAAGTTATGTGTGTGTTAACACAGCCGATGTTGGGATGCTCCCACCACCGCAAATGCGGACCCTCGCTTCGCGAGGATCCGCATTTGCGGGGACGTTGTTTGTTTTTTGTTGGCTGGGCGGTTGGGTTTATTCTGTTAAAAAAGTCGTGTGTGTGTATGTGTGTGTTAACACAGCCGACGTTGAGCCTCCACAACCGCAAATGCGGGCCCTCGCTTCGCGAGGACCCGCATTTGCGGCGAACTGCGTCCCTCGCTTCGCGAGGGACGCAGTTTCTTCAAGCGTGAGCAACGACTTGGGTTTTTGTTGGCTGGGCGGTTGGGTTTATTCTGTTACAAAAGTCGTGTGTGTGTATGTGTGTGTTAACACAGCCGACGTTGAGCCTCGACAACCGCAAATGCGGGCCCTCGCTTCGCGAGGACCCGCATTTGCGGCGAACTGCGTCCCTCGCTTCGCGAGGGACGCAGTTCTTGCGGGCTCGCTACGCGAGCCCGCAAGCGTGAGCCGACGTTGAGCCTCGACAACCGCAAATGCGGGCCCTCGCTTCGCGAGGACCCGCATTTGCGGCGAACTGCGTCCCTCGCTTCGCGAGGGACGCAGTTCTTGCGGGCTCGCTACGCGAGCCCGCAAGCGTGAGCAACGACTCGTACGCTCACAACTATATATGTGATTAACCCCCTAACTATAATACATTTCCACCTATCTATTAAACCTTACCCTATCTATATAACATTACCCCTATCTATAAAGCATTATCACGATATATTAGACATTAACCCTATCTACATAACATTACCCCTATATATTAAACATTGCCCCTATCTACATAACATTACCCCTATCTACATAACATTAACCCCTATCTATTAGACATTAACCCTATCTACATAACATTACCCCCTATATATTAAACATTGCCCCTATCTACATAACATAACCCCCTATCTATAATACATTTCCCCCTATCTATAATACATTAAGCCTTGAATCCAACCTAAAATAGAATAAATAAGACCACTTAATTTTTGCAGATGTCCCTTCAGATCGCACCCTTAGGAAAAAAAGAAACATCAAATTAGTACAGATTTAACCACTACATTGGATAAGTAAACATTCTAAATACAGCATTACAATTAAATTTCCAGCATGTCCCCGTCCATCTTCTTGTCTTCTCTGGCTCGATCCCTGGAAAAAAAGAAACATCACGTTAGTCACACATACACAAATAAAACCAACATAAATAAACAATAAACATTCTAAATTTAAAATTTACCTGGGATACACCTCCACGGGTCTAACATCGCGGACAGGTAAATTTTAAATTTAGAATGTTTATTGTTTATTTATGTTGTGTTTATTTGTGTATGTGTGACTAATGTGATGCTTCTTTTTTCTAGTGGCCGAGCTGGAGAAGACAAAAAGATGGACGGGACATGCTGGAAAGGTAAGTTTAATACTGTATTTAGAATGTTTATTTATTCAATGTAGTGGTTAAATCTGTACTAATTTGATGTTTCTTTTTTTCTCAGGGGTGAGATCTGAAGGAACATCTGCAAAGGTAAGTGGTCTTATTTATTCTATTTTAGCTTACAGTTAGGGTTTAATCTATTATAGATAGGGGGTTATGGTATGTAGATAGAGGTAATGTTTAATAGATAGAAGATAATGTTATGTAGATAGGGGTAATGTTTTATCGATAGTGGGTTATGTGTTATAGATAGGGGTTTAAATGTTATAGATAGGGGGTCTTTTTTTATAAATAGAGGTAATGTTTTATACATATGGGTAATGTTTTATAGATAGGAGTTAATATTTTGTAGTCAGGGTGATATGTAATGTAGATAGGGGGAAATGTATTGTAGTTAGGGGGTTAATCGTATATATTTGTAATGTATATATTGCTGTATTGTAGTTTGATGTATATATGTGTATGTAATTTCTTTGCAGGTGTGTAATTCTTTTTTATTTTATGTAGTGCAGGGGGGTGTTATGTTATTTTTTTATTTTTTGTAGTGGAGGGGTTTGTTATGTTCTCTTATTATTTTTTGTAGTGAGGGGGTTGTAATGTTCTTTTTTTATTTTTTGTAGTGGGGGGTTGTAATGGTTTTTTATTTTTTGTAACTGAGCTTTTTTATTTTGTGTAATTAGTGGTGTGGATGGTTTAATAGATTGGAGGGAGTTAAGGTGTTAATAGTTTGGGGTAGAAGGGGGTTAGTTTAGATTTAGTGGTTTATTGGGGGGAATACTCATGGCACTTATGCGGTTAATATTAGGGTTCTAATTGTCCCATGTGGGTCTTCATAGACCCTTTCGGGGCTGATTGGGTTAAAGAGAGGCTTTTGGGGGTCTGTATGGATCCCCATAAGTGAAGGGGTTAGATGGAGTCTTAAGGGGGTTTGTATGGACCCCATAAGTGAAGGGGTTAAATAGGTACAGTTAGTGTTAAAAAGGCCCAGTTTGGGCTAGATAGGCCCAGTTAGGGTTAAATAGGTCCAGTTAGGGTTAAATAGGCCCAGTTAGGGTTAGATAGATACAGTTATGGTTAAATAGCCCCAGTTAGGGTCACATAAGGTTTAGTATGGTTAATGGGGTATAGTAAGAGTTAGAGAGTTAATTGGGGTATAGATAGGGTCAATTGTGTAGTGTAGTGGTTAGACTTTGTCATTATGGTCCTGGAGGGGGTTAACATAGGGTTAATAGTGTCCTATATGGAGTCTATATAGACACCTATTGGACTGAGGGGGTTAATTTTGGTCTCATGGGGATCTATATTGACCCCCATGAGTAATGGGGTTAATTTTAGGTGCCAGGGGGGGTACTTATGGTGCAGCAGGGGTTTATTTTGTATTTCTCTCAGGTCCTTTAAGGACCTTTAAGATCCTTTCACAACCCGAGCGGGGCGTGATATTTTAATTTTTAAAGCAGCGGGGGTCCTGATGGGAACCCCGCTGCAAGTGTTAATGTGAGGACCCACCGGGGATCCCGTTGGGGACCCCGCAGCATGGGGGGTTTATGTTAGTTGCCGCAGGGTTACTTCCAGTACCCCCGCGGCTTGGGGTAATCATTAGTGTGCCTCGGTCCTAGCGGCATTGTGCCAGCTAGCCAATGTACTACATGTCATCCTCATGTCCCCCAATGTGTCCCCTATCATTTACAGTGCTGTAAAATGATAAATTGAATAACGCCCGCGATCAGGTACAAGCCCGCAAAATCTAACGGCTTGCGATCGGCCGTAGGAAGGGGTGCGCTGCGGCCCCTTTCCTTTCAATAGCAAAGAAGCAAAGGGGCTGAAGCACCCCGCAAGGGATCACAGCCTTACACCCATTTTGCGGCCATCATTAGAATGAGGCCCCAAGTCATTAAGGTTTCGAGCCTGATGTTTGACATCTCGAACCTTCAGCTCCCTCCACAGATTTGTTATGGGATTAAGGTCTGGAGACTAGCTAGGCCACTCCAGGACCTTAATGTGCTTCTTCTTGAGCCACTCCTTTGTTGCCTTTGCTGTGTGTTTTGGGTCATTGTCATGCTGGGATACCGATCCATGATCCATTTTCAATGCCCTGGCTGAGGGAAGGAGGTTCTCACCCAACATTTGAAGGTACATCGCCCCGTCCATCGTACCTTTGATGCGGTGCAGTTGTCATGTCCCCTTAACAGAAAAACAACCCCAAAGCATAATGTTTCCGCCTCCATGTTTGACAGTTGGAATGGTGTTCTTGGGGTCATAGGCAGCATTCAGTTGAGTTGATGCCAAAGAGCTTGATTTTGGTCTCATCTGACCACAACACTTTGACCCAGTTTTCCTCTGAATCATTCAGATGTTCATTGGCAAACTTCAGACGGGCCTGTGCATGTGCTTATTGAGCAGGGGGACCTTGCAGGCGCTGCAGGATTTCAGTCCTTCACGGCGTAGTGTGTTATCATTTGTTTTCTTGGTGAATATGGTCCCATCAGCCTTGAGATCATCAACAAGATCCTCCTGTGTAGTTCTGTGCTGATTCCTCACTGTTTTCATGATCATTGAAACTGCACAAGGTGAGATCTTGCATGGAGCAGTTATTTTCTGTTTCTTCCATTTGTGAATAATAGCACCAACTGTTGTCACCTTCTCACGAAGCTGCTTGGCGATGTACTTGTAGCCCATTCCAGCCTTGTGTAGGTCTACAATCTTGTCCCTGACATCCTTGGACAGCTATTTGGTCTTGGCCATGGTGGAGAGTTTTTTAATCTGATTTATTGATTGATTGATTGCTTTTGTAAACAGGTGTCTTTTATACAGGTAACAAGCTGAGATTAATCTCAGCACGGAACCTGTATAAAAGACACCTGGGAGACAGAAATCTTGCTGATTTATAGGGGATCAAATACTTATTTCTCTCACTGACCTGCAAATAAATGTATAACTTTTTAGACATTTTTCTTGTTTTTTTGTTATTCTGTCTCTCACTGCTAAAATAGACCTTCCATTAAAATGATAGACTGATCACTTCTTTGTCAGTGGCCAAACATTCAAAATCTGCAGGGGATCAAATACTTTTTCCCCCACTGTACATTAGTAGTTTTCATGTTAACGCTAACATTTGTTTGACAATATATCACTGAAATGTTTTAAACAGACACCTATGACAATCTATTATGATTTTCTCAAATTGATATACAAATACAGTGAACATTGATTATTGATAACATTGATAGATAGTGATGTCGCGAACATAAAAATTTCGGTTCGCGAACCGCGAACGCGAACCGCCGCAATTGTTGGTGAACCGGCGAACCCGGCGAACCGCCATAGACTTCAATGGGCAGGCGAATTTTAAAACCCACAGGGACACTTTCTGGCCACAATAGTGATGGGAAAGTTGTTTCAACGGGACTAACACCTGGACTGTGGCATGCCGAAAGGGGATCCATGGAAAAACTCCCACAGAAAATTACATAGTTGATGCAGAGTCTGGTTTTAAGCCATAAAGGGCATAAATTACCTAACATTCCTAAATTGTTTGTAATAACGTGCTTTAAAACATCAGGTATGATGTTGTATCGATCAGGTAGTGTAAGGGTTACACCCGCTTTACAGTGACAGACCAAACTCCCCTTTTAACGCACCGCAAACAACCGCAAACAGTCCATTTGCACAACCGCAAACTCCCCATTTGCACAAGGCTGGATACCAAGCTAGCCATGTCCCGTTCCTTGTCCTCACTGATGTCATTGAAGGTCTCTTCCTCCACCCAGCCACGTACAACACCAAGAGTCCCCGAAAGGTGACAACAAGCCCCCTGGGACGCCTGCTGTGTTTGGTCTTCCACCTCCTCAAAGCCACCTTCCTCCTCTGACTCCTCTTCTTCAGACTCCTCTCACTGCGTTGCCTCTCTCTGCATTATTATAAGGTGTGTTAAGTAGTACTACTCTTATCAGTTTAATACCTGTTACAGCACATATCAGTGGGCGTGTATAAGGCCTGGATTTTTAGAACCAGGAGATGGAAAAAGATGCTTTGTTGGTCGTATCACTTCAAATTTGGGGCACGGCACGTGCAATCAAAGGTGCCACCAGATAGGAGTGGCGTGTTTGTAAGTGCTACTCTTATCAGTTTAATACTTGTTACGTCACCTATCAGGGGGCGTGTATAAGGCCTGGATTTTTAGAACCGGGAGATGGAAAAAGATGCTTTGTTGGTCGTATCACTTCAATATTGGGGCACTTTGAGACATTAGCTTCTTACGCTCAAACATGTCCTTTACAGGCACCTGACTATAGGCAGATGAGCAGGAACTGCTCAAGGCGAGAGATGCAGTGGCGGATGGTTGAGAGGGGGCAAGGAGGACAGCAGTGGTTGATGTGGCTGATGATGCTGGACCAGGAGGAGGATGGCAGCTTTGAGTTTGTGTGCTGCTTGTACTCATGTGTTGGTTTGGAGTCACCCAAACATTAGGTCTCAACCTGTAGAGGATAAGGGAACCAGGCTACTCTAGACCTCATTCATCATTACCGGTTTTGACAGATTGGTACTATGCGTCCAAGCTACTGTGACAACAGATATGAGTGGCACTGTGCACTTGCAGAAGTTGGCAGAGTAAACGCTGTAGGTCTGACACACACGCTTGCAGACAACTAACTTCTATGCAATCTATTACAGTAGAAAAAATTTTTTTTGTTTTAAATGTACACTACTGTTACACCAGATATGAGTGGTGTCTTAAGTAGTACTACTCCTATCAGTTTAATCCCTGTTATGTGCCTTTTTATTGGGTTTGGTTGTTGAAGGCACAGTGCAGCACCAGAGGCCAGAAAAATTAGGTATTGTTGATCTTGCAGCGAGCAGAGAAGAAGGTAGGCCTGATTCAAAACCCCAGCCCTGCATACCCACACTCAGAGATTGAGGGGGGGACCTGAGAAGGCCACGGGCCGGAGATATAAAGGGGGGCCATCCCAAATAAGCACACAAGCGGGGACAAAGGTATTGAAGGGGACATAGAGGCCCATGGACTGACGGCCGCCATCTTGGCAGGAAAAGGGCCCAGCAATTAAGCCAAACTGACCCAGCACTGGCAGCTACTTGAGTCAAACGCTGTACAATTACACCTTAATAAAGCTGAAACATGCAGCAGCAGGGATTCTAAACGGCCACACGGGGACAAGGAGGCTAACAGCCCCCACAGTCTCTGCACCACTCTTTTTAACAGATAACCCAAGGGGCTAACCAGGGACCTTGCCCACATCAAAAAACAGAATTTTATTGGAGGAATTATTAGTGTCTTTACCCCCCAAGAGAGGACATAATATACGGTATCTTTAGACTACCTGATGGCCAAACCTCCTTTAGCCCCAATGCTATCCAAGAAACATTTCAAAACTTTATCTGACTGGGGGTCTATAGAGTGACATTAGTACTGACCTTTATATGACTGGGGGTCTATAGAGGGACATTAGTATTGACCTTTATCTGACTGGGTGTCTATAGAGGGACATTAGTAATGACCTTTATCTGACTAGGGGTCTATAGAGGGACATTAGTACTGACCTTTATCTGACTGGGGGTCTATAGAGGGACATTAGTACTGACCTTTATCTGACTGGGGGTCTATAGAGGGACATTAGTACTGACCTTTATCTGACTGGGGGTCGATAGAGGGACATTAGTACTGACCGTTATCTGACTGGGGGTCTATAGAGGGACATTAGTACTGACATTTATCTGTCTGGGGGTCTATAGAGGGACATTAGTACTGACCTTTATCTGACTGGGGTCTATAGAGAGACATCAGTACTGACCTTTATCTGTCTGGGGGTCTATAGGTGACATTAGTACTGACCTTTATCTGTCTGGGGTCTATAGAGTGACATTAGTTCTGACCTTTATCTGACTGGGGGTCTATAGATGGACATTAGTACTGACCTTTATCTGACTGGGGGTCTATAGAGGGACATTAGTACTGACCTTTATCTGACTGGGGGTCGATAGAGGGACATTAGTACTGACCTTTATCTGTTTGGGGGTCTATAGAGGGACATTAGTACTGACCTTTATCTCACTGGGGGTCTATAGATGGACATTAGTACTGACCTTTATCTGTTTGGGGGTCTATAGAGGGACATTAGTACTGACCTTTATCTGTCTGGGGGTCTATAGGTGACATTAGTACTCACCTTTATCTGTCTGGGGTCTATAGAGTGACATTAGTACTGACCTTTATCTGTTAGGGGGTCTATAGAGGGACATTAGTACTGACCTTTATCTGTCTGGGGGTCTATAGGTGACATTAGTCCTGACCTCCTGCTGCAGTATTATTACTCCCAGTACTCCCAGGCTTACTACTATTAGATATAATAACCTCAGTTTCGTTTCCTTATCTGTTGGTAACATCAAAATATGATTATTAAATATTTCATATTTGTTTGTTATTTCTCCCAAAGTGAACCCCTTTGTGTGTTTCCCACAGATGTGGCGTTTCCGCTCTGCGTATGCTGGATTTGCACAGCTCAAAAAGTATGAAAAGAGATCCCACCCCCCTTGAAGCCCATTAATGACATCATCAGTAAATTGTATGTAACAGATTCCAGTGTTTAGGGTTTATGACCCAATACTGCGATCATATCATTTATGACAAAAATCCGTATTTGTCGTATTATTCAGACGCGCGTGCATCTGACACTTTGTGTTACATTTCCTGATACTTTTATTATCTTGATCTTTATATATTTACTAGCGACTTGCCCGTCAAAAAATGGCGGCAATAAGATTGTAAGGCAGGTAATGGTGTTTGGACGAGACATTCATTTTGTTGGCGGTCAGAGATCCTTCGGCGCTCATTGCGAGGCTGTTGGTTGTATTTTTTTTCTGATAGGCGCTTTTGCTGTTATTCTTTGGTCGGCGGTGATGTGTTTTTTGCGCTTATTGCAAGGCTTTGTGTGATTTGAGCAGCGTTGGCGCTCGTTGTGAGGCGCTCAGTGAATGGCTTTTATGTTTAATGTGATAATGTTTTTTTTGTGTATATGTATTTTTGTATGCTAATGAAATAATTACCAAATTAATATACTTTACCTATTTGTAAGTAATATATGCAGGAAGCATTGTGCTGAAGAGCTGACAATCTGTTTTCATGTTCCTGCAGCATACAATGTAGGTTTTCAGTGCTGTGGAGCTGCTGTGTAAGTTTCAGCAATGTGTGCAGTGTGTAGTGTAAACAGGCTGCGAGCGCGAGGGGAAGCCGTTAGGGTAGCTGGTTACTTCCGCATTGTGTAAGTTAGTGTTGTAAAATGGCGGGGAATGTGTATGTGGTACGCGGGTGTGGATGATTTAGCGTCCTTGTTAATAGTGTATCTTTACCTTGTACTGCTTTTTAGGAAAATCCGTATGTCTTTCGCGTGTTTAGGGTCCTGTAGCCTTGTTTTCTTTTTTTCAACTGCCATTTTTTCTCTCACTTAGGTGATTTTCGGGTGTCTAAACTCATAAATTTGGACTTAAATGGAGGTGTAATTTCACTTGCAGAGGTCCTCGGTGCCCGCCTTGCTGTGGGTAAGCTTTTTCTGTGTTTGTTGTGTGTATTTATTGTGTTTTTAATGTTTTAAGTGCGCGCGGTTCAGGTGTTAAGGTCGTATTTTTGTGAACTCGTAATGTTTTTTTTTCTAAGTCCCGTATTTTTGGATGGTAAGTCCGTAAATTTGATGGTATAAGTCCCGCCTGCGGCTCATTGCAGCCGACGTGGGAGCCTTCGGCGCTCCTTGCCAGCAACTCTGGCCCTCGCTTCGCAAGGCCGCAGCGTTAGCAACAACCCGCCTGCTCACAACTATATATGTGATATCTGCAACGTCTTCCCCAGTTGGCACTTGTAAATCGGCTAAGTGACAAAAAAAATGGCGTCCGGAAAAAATGAAAATGAGGCTACACGACCCCAAACCGCGCAAAACATCGCCAGCCATGTACGACTTTTACCTAGGAACAGACGAGGTACAAAATACACTATTAGAAATAATGGAAACTGCTGGCGAGCTGCATAACACATATACAATCGCCGCCATTTTACAACACTAACTTGCAACTAATAACATTACAAATCTAAAATGGCGCGTTACACGACTATACAAGTGGTTTCCCCTTGTGCACTGCGCACATTGCTGACACTTACACCTCAGGTCACCAACAGTCCAAATGTACACTGTAAGCTGCAGGAAAATCAAAACTGATTGTTAGCTCTTCATTATTGATCACTGGATATATTAATTACAAATAGGTAAAGTATTTTAGCAATTAATTAATTAATTATTATTAAAAAATATATATATAAAAAAAATACGCTTAATAGCATATTTTACACTGCCGTTACTTTACATACATTAACGCTTCGCACTTCCTAATACATTTGTTCATTCACAATAGTTATTATCGTGCAATCATTTAATAAGTATTAATTAGTAATGGAAAATAAAAATGTAGACTTTACACAACACTAAAATGTTTTACTTTTTACTCTGCAGTTATATATCTGGATTACTGCTCATTGGCTGCCAGCGATAGCACTCTCAAAGCAGTTACAAATCTAAATCACTTTATTATGCTCTGAGACCTGAATACATTTTTTCTCTGTCCCAGTTTATACTTTGTATTGCTGCCCTTAGACCGTTAAAATCTGCCCTTTTAAAATTAAGAGTTTTTGTTGGCCCCTTAAAATGTTTTTTTTTTAATTCAGTCTCAAATAAGACTGTGTTGTGATCATTGTTCTTCAAAGGTTCCCATATTCCAACATTTGATACTATATCAATATTATTTGTGATGACTAAATCCAAGATGGCCCCATTTCTAGTAGGTTCTTGTATAACCTGGGCCAGATAATGATCCCTGAGTGTACTCAAGAACCTGCTCCCCTTAGATGATCTGCTGGTCTCATTTATCCGGTTTATTTCAGGGTAATTAAAATCTCCCATTATTAGAACTTTTAATTAAACTTTTATATATTAGAACTTTTAATTAAACCTAAAAGGCACCCATTGTCTATAGAGAAGTTGCAAAGTGGGCCCTAAATGTTTCTGCACCAGGTCCCACCAATCACTGTCGACTCAGGGTCTGCGCAGCGCTGTCTGACCAGGGTCTAGTACAGTAATATAAGAATATAACATAGCAATAATTGCTGCTGTTTAGTTGTTCAGTCATGTCCAACTATACGTGACCCTATGGCCCTCAGCACGCCAAGCACATCTGTCAAAGGGAGGAGGAATAAAAACACAACAGTATTCAGTAACTCTGGAGGTCCCAGTACTTGAAGAACGAAAAGTACAAATATAAATAAATATAAACACAATGAGTTGGGAAAAGTTGGGCATTTGAAGCCGAAATCACATTAACGAGTCCCCAGTTCTCCTAACGAGTTTATCTCATGTGCTTAATTATCTCAAAATTGGGGTCGATAACCCATGAGATGTAAGATCTCTCCATAATAAGAACTTAATGCTCTTGTGCTTCATTATTATTCTTATTATTATTACTATATAATGTGTAGATGTAAAGGCTGGGCATGCTCTTGTGCATTATTCTTCTTCTTCTTATTATTATTATTATTACTATATAATGTGTAGATGTACCGGCTGGGCATGCTCTTCTACATTATTCTTATTATTATTACTATATAATGTGTAGATGTACCGGCTGGGCATGCTCTTGTGCATTATTATTATTATTATTATTATTATTATTATTATTATTACTATATAATGTGTAGATGTACCGCTGGGCATGCTCTTGTGCATTATTATTATTATTATTATTATTATTATTATTATTATTACTATATAATGTGTAGACGTACAGGTTGGGCATGCTCTTGTGCATTATTATTATTATTATTACTACTATATAATGTGTAGATGTACCAGCTGGGCATGCTCTTGTGCATTATTATTATTATTATTATTATTATTATTATTATTATTATTATATAATGTGTAGATGTACCGGCTGGGCATGCTCTTGTGCATTATTATCATTATTATTATTATTATTATTATTATTATTAGTAGTATAATACTACTACTACTACTAATAATAATAATAATAATAATAATAATGCACAAGAGCATGCCCAGCCGGTACATCTACACATTATATAGTAATAATAATAAGAATAATGTAGAAGAGCATGCCCAGCCGGTACATCTACACATTATATAGTAATAATAATAATAATAATAATAATAATAATAATAATAATAATAATGCACAAGAGCATGCCCAGCCGGTACATCTACACATTATATAGTAATAATAATAAAATTGCACAAGAGCATGCCCAGCCGGTACATCTACACAATATATAGTAGTAATAATAATAATAATAATGCACAAGAGCATGCCCAGCCGGTACATCTACACATCATATAGTAGTAATAATAATAATAATAATAATAATAATAATAATAATAGTGCACAAGAGCATGCCCAGCTGGTACATCTACACATTATATAGTAGTAGTAATAATAATAATAATAATGCACAAGAGCATGCCCAGCCGGTACATCTTCACATTATATAGTAATAATAATAATAATAATAATAATAATAATGCACAAGAGCATGCCCAGCTGGTACATCTACACATTATATAGTAGTAATAATAATAATAATAATAATGCAGAAGAGCATGCCCAGCTGGTACATCTACACATTATATAATAATAATAATAATAATAATAATAATAATAATAATGCACAAGAGCATGTCCAGCTGGTACATCTACACATTATATATAGTAGTAATAATAATAATAATAATAATAATAATAATAATAATGCACAAGAGCATGCCCAGCTTGAACATCTACACATTATATAGTAATAATAATAATAATAATAATAATAATAATAATAATAATAATAATGCAGAAGAGCATGCCCAGCTGGTACATCTACACATTATATAGTAATAATAATAATAATAATAATAATAATAATAATAATAATAATAATAATAATGCACAAGAGCATGCCCAGCTGGTACATCTACACATTATATAGTAGTAATAATAATAATAATAATAATAATAATAATAATGCAGAAGAGCATGCCCAGCTGGTACATCTACACATTATATAGTAGTAATAATAACAATAATAATAATAATAATAATAATAATAATAATAATAATAATAATAATGCACAAGAGCATGCCCAGCTGGTACATATACACATTACATAGTAGTAATAATAATAATAATAATAATAATAATAATAATAATGCACAAGAGCATGCCCAGCCGGTACATCTACACATTATATAATAATAATAATAATAATAATAATAATAATAATAGTGCACAAGAGCATGCCCAGCTGGTACATCTACACATTATATAGTAGTAATAATAATAATAATAATAATAATAATAATAATAATAATAATAATAATAATGCACAAGAGTCCTTCAGCACTGCACTGGACACTGAATAAACTTGCCTAGCTATTGATTTCCCTATTCAATCAGTATCACCTACACTCTCCCTCCTCTCAGTAAGACTGCAAGTTAGTTATGATTCCAAAATGGCTGTTGTCCATGAGGTAGATGGCTCTGGAAGGGAGTGTATGCTGCTGATTGGCTGGAATGTGTCTGCTGACTGTGACATGCAGGGTCAAAGTTTGCTCAATGATAAAGTATTGGGGGCGGGTCGAATCTTGCATATGTTCGCTGTTCGCCGCGAACGCGAACATGCTATGTTCGCCGGGAACAATCCGCCGGTGAACTTTTCGCGACATCTCTATTGATAGAGACTGAGTTGTGTAAAATAATTTGTATCTAGTTACCCAAAAGCCAATCACATGGGAATTCTTCAATCTTTCATAAAGGCCTGAGCGACGCAGTATATGGGCATCGTAAGTACTTCCAGATGTAGAAGAAAAACCTATCCAAAACCAAGTCATGATACGAAAAAACACAGAGGCCTCTTATTTTCTTATTATCAGATTTTATTTTGACCATGCGTGGGGCAGCAACAGCATAGATCTGCTGCTGGCAGCAAATATATACAAATCATAACCTTTTATAGTAGTTCCACATACAGAAAATAATATGACCATTACCTCCCACCTTCTAAGCCAATAGAAGATTATTTATATTTATAAGCCAATTAATAATCATAAACTTACCTAGCACGCATTAGAATGCATGTATGCGCAGATCACCCTATTTACAATTAATATGCAGTAAACACCTTATCTACAGGCTTGAGTTGGGCCTTCCCTTAACTATTGTTATGCTTACATAGAACATTTTATTATGGCTTAGAGGTGTTATTGTATCCTAGTAAAAAAATGCTAGGCATAGGTAACTGTTTTAGAGCTTCCATTTAGCCAAATACTAAGGGTACTACAAAGGTAATAAATGCTATATATATATATATATATATATATATATATATATATATGTATATATATATACTAAATGATGTATGGATATTTGTATTTCTCCACAACACTGAGAACCCTACATTCACACTTTGTATACACATATTGGCATCACAAACAACTTGTACATTTATAGAATTATATTGTTTGCAATTTCTGAGCAGCGCTTTGTCTGCTTTAGAAAATCTTAATGCCATATAGCACCATCAAATTAGGCAGACCTCCTATGTGATACAAATCACCTTCTCTAGTGGTGGGGAAATAGGTATACCTCATAGGTTTCCTTATCATACCATATAGGAGTTAGGCCAGTACCTTTAAAAAAGTGGTCTAAACCATGCCACCCAAAGTGCACTTTGGAAGCTACTGGTGGCCAACAAGTGTCTAACAAATAACATCTTTGTCATTCCCATACTAGTTCTGTTCCCATGGGAGTGGGGCTCCAGGTCTTCTTAAAGCACCTCAATCAGACTGGCATGTGTTAGTCAGAAAACCTTATACACTTTATCATAGGTTAACCCCTCTAATCTGCCTCTCTCCCTGTACATTCTTGGTGCATGATATCTAATTGTGAACTGTAGCTCCAGCTGCTGAGCTTGTTGGGACTACTGATACCCCTGACCAGCCTCTGGGGCTGCGTATGCCCCTGAACAGCCTACTGATGCTGATGTGGCTTCTACTAGGCCTGGAAAATAAGCTGGCCCTTATATTGATGGCCATGATTATCCTGCCATGCCTCCATTTCAAGCTGCTGCTGGCCCTCATTGAAAGCTACATCCAAATAAATGTGATCCTCACTGTCAGCATCTGATCTTATATCCATTTGCCCCTCTACCACCAATGCTCTAACCCTGTGCAAGGGCTGTTCTGTTTTATCAATGGTCTGTTGGGGTTCATCTTCCACATGTATCCAGGCTCCCTTTCACTGGCATCCTTTCCTCTCTTTCAAACTTCAGACGTCCCTTTCTCACAATGGTTTGTAGCAGGCATCATTCCTCTATACATTACATATCTCACAATCCACATTCTCATTACAGCAGCTCTCACAGCTTTCGTATAATCAGAATCCATGATGGCAATGACAGTGGTTTGGGGTGTGGCTCTGTTTTTTATTTGTCATGCATTACACCACATGTTTGTGGCAATATCAAATTGTGTTAACCTCTCTTGTGTCGTCAAGGTTCTGATTTCACTTGATATGTGTGATAATGACATGTATTAACATTCGATAATGTTCACAGGTGTATGCAGACTTCACACGTCATTCTAGCATGTATATGTTTTAGGGTTCAACATTTCTGGCTATGATAATGTTTTATAGGTTAGTCATGATGTACTTAATTCCTCTTTTAAAACATATTTATGTAAGAAGTGGCTCTTTAAATAGCGTTCTAGGCTTCTTGAGGTTTTTTGGTATGCCCTTTTGTGTGGTTGAAATTGCACATAGGCTTTTTGCTAATATTCAGTACTTGCAAAGTACTTACTAATAAACCGATGAGTGCTCCTTAGATAGACACAAGTTTTACACCTACCGTCCCCTTTGATCTATCACAAGTGAGTCTCCAAAGACCTTGTGCTGGCCTGTCTCCTTCCCCACTTAGGCACTGAGGGGTCTTCGGGCACCAGCTATCAGCTACCTCTAGGCAGGATAAAGTGTCTGCGTGGTGGTGCTGGTGGTGGTGGGGGGGATGGGTTGTGATCCAACCTGAATAGAGGGATATTTTTATTAGCCGAGTTGCACATTCCACCTACAACATAATGGCTGAACCTGGTGGAAGGGAGCCTTAGGGGGTCGGAGCATACAACCAGACCTATGGGAAAAGCATCACACAACATAACAAATAAACAAGTGGTAAAGTCTTTCACAAGGTCCTTATGGTCATTATTATACCCCATTGATTCACCTGCTATGTGGCTAATGCCCATCTGGGTCCAGTTACCAGACTCAAAAGTCCAAGTGTCCTTGGGTTCATGACAAGGACAGCTTAAATGATAATTAGAACAACCAGGGAAGACAGATAGACTGTGGCCGAAGAAAAGTGCTCTGATCTTTATGTACATTTTGGCCATGAAGGACCATCAGTTGTGGGGGTCAGGGGAGTCCCACCCTGGCCCCAAAAAGTGGCTTGTGATACCTAGGAAGACTGAGATGCTGCTAACCCTGCTTTTATACATTTTATAATTTTAATCGGACATACCCATATTCTAATAATTCATGATCAAAAAGTATTTGTGGGGAAATCAACTCATCATTTATCAAATACCTCAATCTGTGCAGTACGCAAATTTGAGAGTGCCTTTTATCTCTTGATTTGCATGTTTATTTTTTATTTTTACATGGTGATTATTGTGTAATTCTTGTTTATATACTGGTATTTGAATAATCCAAATTAATCTGTACTATCAAGGGGCAATGCACTTCTTTCCTCCACACCTTATGTCTTTTTCATTTTCTAGGAGCTTTTTGCATGGATACTGCTCCCAGAAAGAATCATCAAAACTTGACGGTGCTGGACGGAACCCTGACTGTGATATATACTAGCCAGATTGAGACGGAGTGACCATATTTTGAACACAAGAAGATCACTTACTAGACTTTATTTGAGACCTATACAGGTTGTCACAAAGGTTGGACTACTGATTTAAGCCCTGCTGTAGGATATCTTATAATATCTATTTTTATGAGACTTTTGAATATTTGGACTGTGTATCTTAAAGAACCTTTCCACTGGCTGCACTATCTCTTGTTGACCCAACTTATTAACAATTATATTTTCATAATAGGATGTTGTCTTCCCTAACCACAACCCTAAAAGGCAAAACTATTTTTTTTACCAAATCAGAATATCTCAAAACATAACTAAATGTATCTTATATAAACATATATACTTGAATAAAGGCAAAATCATAACAAATTGGGAGAGATGAGAATATAGCTTTACAGCTTCTCAAAGTAATATTTCCATCCACCAGTAAGTAAAAGAGATAGTAGGCTTCAACATAGCAAAGGAAGTTAAATGAACTTTGATTAATTATACTGAAATGTCCTTGTTTTGTTTTGTATTTGTTTTTAATTGAAAACTGATAAAATAGGAAGGCTGATTAATATTTTCTATGAGCAACACAGCTGCCTAATATTTTAGTTGTAATTTAATGCTAAAGCAGGGGTCCTCAAACTTTTAAACAGGGGGCCAGTTCACTATTCCTCAGACACTGGGGGCCGGACTATAGTTTGAAAAAAATATCAACAAATTCCTATACAACAGTATATATATATATATATATGCGTACAAAAAAATTGTCCATGGTTGTACAGAAACACCTTTTATGCAGCCTTTATTTTAATTATTATTGCCACATACTAATTTTAAAAAATTAAATCTTTATTTGTGCATAAAGATGTCGCTGACAGTTCGCCCGCGTACTATTCGCAGCGATTTTGACATGTTCGCGTTCGCAGTGGACGGCAAACACATGCGCTTTTCGGTTTGCCCCCTATACTTTATCATTGAGAAAACTTTGACCCTGTACCTCACAGTCAGCAGACACATTCCAGCCAATCAGCAGCATACACTCCCTTCCAGGGCCTTCCATCTGAAGGACAGCATACATTTTAGAATCATTCTGAAGCTGCATTCGTTGTGAGAGGACAGATAGTGTAGCTGCTGGAGATTTAATAGGGAAATAGATAGCCAGGCTGTGTATTTAGCTTCCACTACAGACCTGAAGGACTCATCTGATATCTGCTGCAAGGACAGCAACCCAAAAAGCCCTTTTTAGGGCTAGAACATCATTTATTTTATTTTATAATTTTTTTCTGTGTAATCTAATTGCATATGCCTGCTTGCCAGCGTGTGTGTGACAGGCTAACACCTAACAGCTTATATTGTGCTTAGTGAAATAAAACAACACTTTTTGTAATAGATTGAATAGCAATTGCCTGCCTACAGGCGTGTGTGTGAAGCCTATTGCATCTACTCTGCCAATTTTTGCCAGTGCACAGTGATACATCATATCTGGTGCAACCGTAGTGTACAGTGACATAAAACAACACTTTTTTGACTGTAATCGATTGAATATCAGTTGCCTGCCTACAGGCGTGTGTTTGAGGCCTACAGCGCCTACTCTGCCAACTTTTGCCAGTGCACAGTGACACTCATATCTGGTGGCACCTTAGATTGCACGAGCAGTGCCCCAAATTTGAAGTGGGAGGACCGACCAAGCATATTTTTCCATCTCCCGCTTCCAAAAATCAATGCCATATACACGTCTCCTAATAGTGGACGTAACAGGGATTAAACCGATAGGAATAGTACTACTTAACAGTACACACCTTATAATAACGCAGACAGAGGCAACGCAGAGAGAGGAGTCTGAAGAAGAGGAGTCAGAGGAGGAAGGTGGCTTTGAGGAGGTGGAAGACCAAACACAGCAGGCGTCCCAGGCGGCTTGTTGTCACCTTTCGGGGACCCTTGGTGGCTGGGTGGAGGAAGAGACCTTCAATGACATCAGTGAGGACAAGGAACAGGACATGGATAGCTTGGTATCCAACCTTGTGCAAATGGGGAGTTTGCGGTTGTGCAAAGGGACTGTTTGCGGTTGTTTGAGGTGCATTAAACAGGGAGATTGGTCTGTTACTGTGAAGCGGGTGTAACCCTTACACTACCTGATCGATACAACATCATACCTGATGTTTTAAAGCATGTTATTCCAAACAATTTAGGAATATTAGGTGATTTATGCCCTTTATGGCTTAAAACCAGACTCTGCATCAACTATGTATTTTCCGTGGGAGTTTTGCCATGGATCCCCCTCCGGCATGCCACAGTCCAGGTGTTAGTCCCGTTGAAACAACTTTCCCATCACTATTGTGGCCAGAAAGAGTCCCTGTGGGTTTTGAAATTCGCCTGCCCATTGAAGTCTATGGCGGTTCGCCGGGTTCGCCCGTTCGCGAACATTTGATGGAAGTCCGCGTCCGATGTTCGCAAACTGAAAATTTGATGTTCGCGACATCACTATTTGTGCATTTAAAATATTGGTAAAAATGCAACGATTCAAAAATTCATGTTAAACGGAAGGTTTTTAATCCTTTGGGTTTTTTGACGTCCAGCAAATTATTAAAGGTTTATTTAGGTTTTATTTTTGTTGTTATTATATTCTTTGCTTTGATCACAACTTTTTTATTTATTTACTTTATTATGCTGAGGTCAATAAAAGATTTTGTTTTTCAATTCACCTATATTTGTGTATTTTTGGTTATTTTTCCTTGATCAAATACTTATCAGGTACCCTGAATTTTAATTTACATAAGATTAAGATGGGTGCATCACTGGTGGGTGTGTGAAGGAGAGGAGTCCACGCCCAGGAAGCTGTCAGTATTTGCAGCTAGTGGGGCTGTGGCGGCAATCTGCAGCAGCGTCTCAAGGTCAGAGCATGGAGGCACAGTAAAAAGTACCTTCCAAAAAGCTAACCCTAACTGCCCGGGGAACCAGCCTCTGGCCTCCAGCAGAAGCAAAGCATGCGCCAGAAGGAAGGCACAACCAGGCATGAGGAGATGCAGTGAGTGAGAGAGCCTGGAAGAAGCTGAGACCAGAGAGAGATAAACCCACAGTATTTGTGATCAAGAACAGAAGGGAGGATAAAAGTGCTCCGCAGTGAGTAATTTAACAACCAGCAAGAGCTGAAGCAGGAGAGGAGGCCTGAAGGGTACGGGAGGGGGAGGGGAGTGCTGCCATTGTGCACGCTGTAAGTCTAACAGGGAGCCATAAGGGAGAGTGGTCTGCATGGGGAGCTGAGTGCACCGGGAGAGAAAAAGGCAACAAGGAAAGCCCTTTAGAAATTTAAAGAACTGAACTCCTTATATATGAGCTCCCAAAAGTGAAATAGACACCTACCTTCCCCCCTCCATCCCACCTCCCTTTACTTTTTAAAGTCCTGGACTTTTTTCATAATGTGGGTTTTTTATTAGATTATAACAAGCATAATCTCAGAATATAATCTTGAGGGATTAAGGAGGTGGCTGGAAGATACCTCTATTATATGGATTATATGGAGAGACAGTAGCTCTTGTTTGATCCTTCTTGCAGGAGGATCTCTCTAAAGGCCTGAAGGGTAAGAGACACTTTAGTATCACACAAAACAAATCTTGGAGTAAGAACTTCATATTTGGTGAAACATTTCAAAAACTACAGGCAGAAGTGGAAAAAGGGAGAACAACAGCCTGCAAAATACCTTACATGGGAGCATCGAAACTGGCAAAGGAACGCCCTTGATGGACACTTTCTCTTTCTTTCTCTGTTTTTTTCTTATTGCCTCAGAGAACCTGACATTTATTAGGTTATGATACTTTTCTATGTAAGAGCAGAAATATAAATAATAGAAGCTTGAAATGTAGGTATCCTTACCTTCTGAAGCAGGTCTAGAGATACTGAGATTTAATAAAAAGGGCGATAAGAAAAAAGGGGAAGGAGAAGGTGGAGGAGAGAAGGAAGAGAGGGTTATAGAGAGACAAGAGGATAAGATAAAGCTTTAGGATAAGAGGGAATAAAAAGGGAAGATAAAAATCGATCCGGAAATGGAAAAGAGAAATTTACAGTTGTCCAAGGGAAAAACAAGGGAAAAAAATAATAATAATACTAAATCAGGGAAAGATTTCTTCTCCCCTGGAACTAAAATAAAAGATCATATTAAATCCCAACTGGGAAGTGATGTCTCAGAGAAACTTGATCTCTCTGTAGATCAATCTGATTTAGGGGAATCTAGAGAAGAAATAGAAAGTTCATTTTCTGATACCCTAGTAACGGAAGTATTGACAGCTTCATCAATGAAGCTCTTGATGAAAGATTTATTAGCAGAATTCAAATCGGATGTAATTTTGGAGCTTACAACAGAAATCTCCAAAAACACTAAGGCAATTAAAGATCTTTCACAAAAAACTGATAACTTAGAGATACAACATCTGTCTATAACCACCGATCAAAAGGAACTAAAAGCTGAACTGATTACTATAAAAGAAGAATTAGCAGACCTCAAAAAGAAATATAATAAACTAGAGGATCATTCAAGGAGAGCTAATATTAGAAAAAGGGGTATAGAGGAAAAAATTGAACACCAAGATCTAAGTAGTTATGTATTCGCCTTTTTGACCTCTTTAATTAAAATTGATTTCCCTGTGGAACAAGTCATAGAAAGAATCCATAGAATTCCCCTCTCAAAAAAAGCAGAATCAAATTCTCCGAGAGATATAATAATTAGATTACATTTTGCATCACACAGAGAGCAGATTTTCAGAAAATCATTTGAGAACCAACAATTTGGTTATGAATCACTTAAAATATTTCCTGACTTATCAGTAGAAATGTTAATGAGAAGAAAAGAAGGTCACAAAGGTTTTAAGACTGAAAAATATAAAATACAAATGGGGTTTTCCCACAAAAATCATTATCTCGGTAGACTCTAGGAAAGTGGTTTTAAACACTCCCAAGGATGTAGAGAAATTCATGCAAGCAAGAGAAAAACGAGTTTGAGTGTTTAAAGAAATGGATTCGATAGTTAAAAGTTCCTAGGACGTTACAGAGTAAGATTAGAAACACCTAAAATAACTAAGAGTGTGTTTAGATGTTTTTAAAAGGTTAAAATAGATAAAATATATTTTTTTCACGTAGAATTTATAAGAAAGTGTGGTTTTATATGATTTTGGCACATCGACATAAGTAAAAGAATACAAAAAGATAAATTGAGTGACGTATGACAGATTAGAAGCTGTAATCTGATGTGATTTGAGTATATTGACACAAGGGTTGAAAAGAATAGAAAAATTCAAAAGGTTGCACGTAGTAGTTATTAGAGGTTGTGTTTTTATAAATATTATGTTTTCTAAGTGGTGCAACTATAAGCACATAAAACGGGTATTAGATAGAATTTAAAGGATTCATTAATAAGTGATACACGTAGATAAATGTTGAATTTGAGCTATGAATTTGCGCAAGGTGGATTAAGTATACACATGACCAAGGTTTTTGATTTATTAAATAAGGGTAAAAAGAAGAAAATTAAGATGGTGATTCTGATGAGAATGTCTTGGGGAAATATTCAATCGATTTGTTTATAGTTTATTATGCCTGTATAATATCTGAGAGATAGTGGGTATTTCTATGAGATTCATCCAGGATGATTATAAACAACTACACTAAGTGAATTTGCTATTTATGTCACTCTGGGTAATGAATTTCTGTCTATCTATTTCTGTACATAAGGGTACTTAAAGATAGGTGGTTAAGTTTTATCTAACAAAAATTAGCATTGTTCCGCTTCTTCCCTGCCCCCCGGCTCCCCCTGCTCCCTCGCCTCGCGAACAGAGATTAGAAATATCTTATTTTATTTATTTTTTTATTTTTTTGTTTGTTTGTTTGTTTGTGTGTTTTTGTTTGTTTCTGAAAGTTCATTTATGAATATGACTAAGATTGTGGTAACATCTAGAGAACTAAGTATAAATCCTCTGGAAGACCCGCCTATGGTGGCGGGTGTCACCGCTATTGAATGGTCTTTCTAGCAATGAAGGTATTTGTAATTTTACCTGTTACATGCTAGGCTGTAAATTTATAATATACAACAAAACTTGCGGAAGGAAGGGGAAAAAAGAAAGGAGAAAAAAAAAGGAGTAAACTTTATTGACAGGTAGGTCCAACGGACCCCCTAGAATTTGTGATAAAATGGTATTATAATATACTCTACATAAGAATTGTTATGCTTAGATGTCTTCTTGTACTGATTAAAACATCATGAATGCTAAAAAGTACTATCTCTATATTGGATGGAAAAGGTATTATTCTAATGGCTATATATGCCAACCCAATCCCAAATCGTTTTGGAAATTTGCTAAAAATTCTCCTTTTGTTATATGTAATGAATTGGAGGGTATGATTGTGTCAATTTTAAATGTTTTTTTTGTTTGCTCTTTCTTTGTGTTTGTATATATGTGAAATTTAAATAAAAAATAAATAAAAAAAAAGATGTTTACGTAAGATTTTATAATCCTTTTATCTGTTTATAGTTTTGTTTATTCGTATCTTAAACTGTATGTTTCATTAATGCTTCTGTCTATTAGTTTTTTAAAAGGAGGTTGTGTCCTCCTTTTTCTTCTGTTTTTTGCTTTAATTATGCTTTTACTCTTTTTTACTTTTTCTTGCTTTTCTATTTTCTTATTCTTGTATATTACTCTGTTGTTACTATATTGTAAAATTGTGGGCCCCTGATGACTGAGAGACTGATAGAGCCTCACGAAACGCGCGTCTGGAGATTGCGACACTTACTGATGATGTCACAATCTCCCAACGCCCGTTTTGTGAGGCTCCATCAGTCTCTCACTCATCAGGGGCCCACACATTTACAATATAGTAACAAGAGAGTATTATACAAGAATAAGAAAATAGAAAAGCAAGAAAAAGAAAAAAGGAGTAAAAGCATAATTAAAGCAAAAAACTGAAGAAAAAGGAGGACTCAACCTCCTTTAAAAAACGAATAGACAGAAGCATTAATGAAACATACAGTTTAAGATACAGCATAAAATCAGGAGTGTATACATTTTAAAAAACAGTACAGCACCAGCACTATAAATGAATAAGGTAAAGTAGTGACTGTGGCAAACTAACAGTCACGAAGTAAAAGGTTAATTCAACAATATAAGAATAAATTAGCACTAAGTCACAATAGCACAAGCACTTTAATAACAGTTTTGAATAGCACAATTTGAATTAAAATGCACTTTAAGTAATAGAAGCACAAATTAACATAAATAAACAGGGTAAAAGATAAACACAAAATAAACATAAAGGCACCTAAAGCATATACTCCAGTGAAGTGCTGTATAAATAAACAAAACTATAAAAAGATAAAAGGATTATAAATAGTGATGTTGCGAACATAAAATTTTCGGTTCGCAAACCGCAAACGCGAACCGCCGCAAATGTTCACGAACCGGCGAACCCGGCGAACCGCCATAGACTTCAATGGGCAGGTGAATTTTAAAACCCACAGGGACACTTTCTGGCCACAATAGTGATGGGAAAGTTGTTTCAACGGGACTAACACCTGGACTGTGGCATGCCGGAGGGGGATCCATGGCAAAACTCCCACGGAAAATTACATAGTTGATGCAGAGTCTGGTTTTAAGCCATAAAGGGCATAACTTACCTAACATTCCTAAATTGTTTGGAATAACGTGCTTTAAAACATCAGGTATGATGTTGTATCGATCAGGTAGTGTAAGGGTTAGGCCCGCTTCACAGTGACAGACCAAACTCCCTGTTTAACTCCCTGTAAACAAACGCAAAGAGTCCATTTGCACAACCGCAAACTCCCCATTTGCACAAGGTTGGATACCAAGCTAGCCATGTCCCGTTCCTTGTCCTCACTGATGTCATTGAAGGTCTCTTCCTCCACCCAGCCAACAAGGGTCCCCGAAAGGTGACAACAAGCCGCCTGGGACGCCTGCTGTGTTTGTTCTTCCACCTCCTCAAAGCCACCTTTCTCCTCTGACTCCTCTTCTTCAGACTCCTCTCACTGCGTTGCCTCTCTGCATTATTATAAGGTGTGTTAAGTAGTACTACTCTTATCAGTTTAATACTTGTTACGTCACCTATCAGGGGGCGAGTATAAGGCCTGGATTTTTAGAACCAGGAGATGGAAAAAGATGCTTTGTTGGTCGTATCACTTCAAATTTGGGGCACGGCATGTGCAATCAAAGGTGCCACCAGATAGGAGTGGCGTGTTTGAAAGTACTACTCTTATCAGTTTAATACCTGTTACAGCACCTATCAGGAGGAGTGTATAAGGCCTGGATTTTTGGAACCGGGAGATGGAAAAAGATACTTGGTTAGTCGTATCACTTCAAATTTGGGGCACTTTGTGACATTAGCTTCTTACGCTCAAACATGTCCTTTACAGGCACCTGACTATGGGCAGATGAGCAGGAACTGCTCAAGGCGAGAGACGGAGAGGCTGATGGTTGAGAGGGGGCAAGGAGGACAGCAGTGGTTGATATGGCTGATGATGCTGGACCAGGAGGAGGATGGCGGCTTTGAGTTTGTGGCTGCTTGTACTTATGTGTTGGTCTTGAGTCACCCAAACATTAGGTCTCAACCTGTAGAGGATAAGGGAACCAAGCTACTCTAGACCTTATTCATCATTACAGGTTTTGACAGATTGGTACTATGCGTCCAAGCTACTGTGACAACAGATATGAGTGGCACTGTGCACTTGCAGAAGTTCTATCATCCTCATCATCCTCCCCTGTATCTCTTTACCCCCTCCCTCATCATCCTCCCCTGTGTCTCTTCCCCCCCTCCCTCATCATCCTCCCCTGTGTCTCTTTCCCCCCTTCCTCATCACCTACCCCTGTGTCTCATCCTCCCTCCCTCATCATCCTCCCACCTCCCTCATCATCCTCCCCTGTATCTCTTTACCCCCTCCCTCATCATCCTCCCCTGTGTCTCTTCCCCCCCTCCCTCATCATCCTCCCCTGCATCTCTTTCCCCCCTTCCTCATCACCCTCCCCTGTGTCTCATCCCCCCTCCCTCATCATCCTCCCACCTCCCTCATCATCCTCCCCTGTATCTCTTTACCCCCTCCCTCATCATCCTCCCACCTCCCTCATCATCATCCCCTGTGTCTCTTCCCCCCTCCATCATCATCCTCCCCTGTGTCTCTTTCCCCCCTCCCTCATCATCCTCCCCTGTGTCTCTTTTCCCCCTCCCTCATCATCTTCCCCTTTGTCTCTCCTCCCCCCCTCATCATCCTCCCCTGTGTCTCTTTTCCCCCTTTCCTCATCACCCTCCCCTGTGTCTCATCCCCCCTCCCTCATCATCCTCCCACCTCCCTCATCATCCTTACCTGTATCTCTTTACCCCCTCCCTCATCATCCTCCCCTGTGTCTGTTTCCCCCCTCCCTCATCATCCTCCCCTGTGTCTCTTCCCCCCTCCCTCATCATCCTCCCCCTACCTTGATGATAAGGGCGGATGAGACACAGGGATAAGTGTGAGGGGTGTTAGGGTAAGGGGTGTTAGGGATAGGTGTAAGGGGTGTTAGGGTGAGGCATGTTAGGAATAAGTGTGAGGGGTGGTAGGTCTTAGGGATAAGTGTGAGGGGTGTTAGGGTAAGGGGTGTTAGGGATAAGGGTGAGGGGGTTAGGTGTTAGGGTGAGGGGTGTTAGGGATAAGTGTGAGGGGTGTTAGGGTTAGGGTGAGGGGTGTTAGAGATAAGTGTGAGGGATGTTAGGGTTAGGGTGAGGGGTGTTAGGGATAAGTGTAAGGGGTGTTAGGGTTAGGTGTTAAGGATACGTGTGAGGGGTGTTAGGGCTAGGGTGAGGGGTGTTAGGGATAAGTGTGAGGGGTGTTAAGGTTAGGGTGAGGGATGTTAGGGATAAGTGTGAGGGGTGTTAGGGTAAGGGGTATTAGGGTGAGGGGTGTTAGGGATAAGTGTAAGGGGTATTAGGGTTAGGTGTTAGGGTTATGTGTTAGGGATAATTGTGAGGGGTGTTAGGGTTAGGGTGAGGGGTGTTAGGGATAAGTGTGAGGGGTGTTAGGGTAAGGGGTGTTAGGGATAAGGGTGAGGGGGTTAGGTGTTAGGCTGAGGGGTGTTAGGGATAAGTGTGAGGGTTGTTAGGGTTAGGGTGAGGGGTGTTAGGGATAAGTGTGAGGGGTGTTAGGGTTAGGGTGAGGGGTGTTAGGGATAAGTGTAAGGGGTGTTAGGGTTAGGTGTTAGGGTTAGGTGTTAGGGATAAGTGTGAGGGGTGTTAGGGTTAGGGTGAGGGGTGTTAGGGATAAGTGTGAGGGGTGTTAGGGTTAGGGTGAGGGATGTTAGGGATAAGTGTGAGGGTGTTAGGGTAAGGGGTGTTAGGGATAAGGGTGAGGGGGTTAGTTGTTAGGGTGAGTGGTGTTAGGGATAAGTGTGAGGGGTGTTAGGGTTAGGGTGAGGGGTGTTAGGGATAAGTGTGAGGGGTGTAAGGGTTAGGGTGAGAGGTGTTAGGGATAAGTGTGAGGGGTGTTAGGGTTAGGGTGAGGGGTGTTAGGGATAAGTGTGAGGGGTGCTAAGGTGAAGGGAGGATGATGATAAGGAGGGGAAGAGACACAGGGGTGTCCTTGCAGCAGAGATCAAAAGAGTCCTTCAGGACTGTATTGCACACTGTGTACAGTAGCCTAGCTATGGTTTTTCCTATTGATGCAGTATCACCTACACTCAGCCTCCTCTCAGTAAGACTGCAAGTTAGTTATGATTCCAAAATGGCTGCTGTTCATGAGTTAGAAGGCTCTGGAAGGGAGTTATGCTGCTGATTGGCTGGAATGTGTCTGCTGACTGTGACATGCAGGGTCAAAGTTTGCTCAATGACAAAGTATAGGGGGTGGGTCGAATATCACATATGTTCGCAGTTCGCCGCGAACGCGAACATGCTATGTTTGCCGAGAACAGTTCGCCGGCGAACTATTCGGGACATCTCTAATTATAAAATCTTATCTTAAACTTATGTAAAAAATCTTAATCTTATCTAAATTAAAATTCAGGGTACCTGATAAGGATTTGATCAAGTAAAATTACCAAAAATACACAAATACAGTTGAATTGAAAAACAAAATCTTTTATTGACCTGAGCATAATAAAGTAAATAAATAAAAACGCTGTGATCAAAGCAAAGAATATAATAACAACAAAAATAAAACCTAAATAATCTTTTAATAATTTGCTGGACGTCAAAAAACCCAAAGGATTAAAAACCTTGAGTTTAACATGAATTTTTTAATTGTTGCATTTTTAACAATATTTTAAATGTACAAATACAGATTGAATTTTTTAAAATTAGTATGTGGCAATAATAATTAAAATAAAGGCTGCATAAAAGGTGTTTCTGTACAACTTTGGTTGGTTGTTCAAGGATTTCTAAATAGGATCCATAGGACAATTTTTTGGTACGCATCTAAGTAATAACACCCAGGACTAAAAAACAAACTAAGATCATTTTTTGAGCATTATAAGTATATATATATATATATATATATATATATATATATATATATATATATATATTTATATATATACCTCTCTCTTTTTCTCCCTCTCACTCCTCCCTCTTTCTCCTTATCCCCTTAGATCTATCTCTTCCTCTCCTCTTCTCCCTCTCTTCTATTTCTCCTTCTCTCTTCTTCTCTGTCTCGCTACTTCTCCCTCTCTCTTCTCTCTCTCCCTTGTCCCTTCTCCATTTTTCCTCTCCCTCTCCTTTCTATCTCTTCCTCCCTCTCTTATCCCATGTCCCTCTCTCTTTTTTTCTCTTTCTCTCTCTATTTCCATTCCTATCTCTCCTTTCTCTCTCTCTCTGTCCATCTCCCTCCCACCTTTTTATTTCTTCCTCCTTCCCCATGTCTCTCTCCCTCCCTATCTCTCTCTCTCCTTTTATTTTGTCTCTCTCTCTTCCTTTCTCTCCCTCCCTATCTCTCCCTCTCATTTTTCTCTTTCTCTCTCTCCCTCGCACCATCTTTCTCTCCCTCCCTATCTCTCACTTTTTTTCTCTTTCTCTCCATTTCTCTCTTCCTCCCTATCTCTCCCTCTCCTTTTTGCTCTCCCTCCCTCTCTCAATATCTCTCTCCAGCTCTCTCCCTATCTCTCCTTTCTCTCTCTCTCTCTCTGTCCATCTCCCTCCCTCATTCCTCTATTTCCTTTCTATCTCATCCTCACTCTGTCTTCCCATGTCTCTCTATTCCTCTCTTTCTCTTCCTCTCTCCCTCCATCTTCTTTTTCTCTATCTCTCTTTCCATCCCTATCTCTCCTTTCTCTCTCACTCTGTCCATCTCCTTCCCTCCTTCCTCTCTCTCCTTTCTACCTCTTTGTCCCTCTCTCTCCCCATGTCTCTCTTACTCTCTCCATCTTCCCCCCTCTTTATTCTTTTCTCTCTTTCTCTCACTCTCTCTCTCTCCCCATCTCTCTCCCTAACTATCTCTCCTTTCTCTCACTGTCGTTCTCCGTCCTCCCTCTCTCCTTTCAATCTTTTCCTCCCTCTTTCCCCCATGTCTCTTTCTCCCTCATTCCCCTTGTCTCTCTACCCCACTCCCCTTGTCTGTCTGTCTCTCTCTCTCTCTCCCTCACTCCCCTTGTCTCTCCACCTTACTCCCTCTTGTCTGCCTGTCTGTCTCTCTCTCTTCTCCCTCACTGCCCTCTTGCCTTACATTCCCTTCATGCTGCCAGTGTGTGGCTCCTCCCCCTGGTGGCTCCTCTCTGGGTCAGCCCCTGCTCTGCCTAGTCAGATGATTAGGAAGTGATAGCAGGGGCTGTGGAAAAACAGAGAGACACAGGGGCCTGGGGTAAGGGGCAGGTGGGGGCCGGGTTCAGGACCCTGGTGGGCCGGATCTGGCCCGCGAGCTGTAGTTTGGTTACCCCTGTGCTATAGAAACAACTGAAATTCGGCAGATTTGGAAAAAAAATACAGTATATTAAATGACTATGGTAACTGTGCACTGTAGTGAAGTTTGTGAATTATTTTATGGAATTTGCAGTGCATGGTGTATAATGACAAGAGTATTAACAGGATCAATTACCCAAACGCAACTCACATTTAATGGAGCATGACAATATTTTAGATGTACCTCTGTTGTAGTCCTTGATGGTATCACAGTCTTACATCAGTAGTGGTCTTTGACTAATAAAAGTAGAAAAAAATCTTGAATAGAAATAAGTACAAATAGCTTAATACTAAAGTAACATTATATTAAGGAGTAAGAATTATTTTATGGTTATATCAGAATGAGAAAGACAATTCTTCCGTCAATAGGTAATAATAAGTCTTGAAAGTACTCACAGTGCACTTTGTGAGGTTGATGTTGTCTACTACAGTAATATGCTATGGAAACAGAACACAATCCTAAAAAAAATATATAATTAACTTCCTGGTGCTTAACACCAAATTAGATTACTTTTTCATTGACAAAATAAGAACATGCATTAGAAAAGAAAAGAACAATGCTGCAGTTAAAAATATATCAAGGTACCCCTCATGTGTCAATAACAAATAACTCTTATACCCAGTACCAAGCAAATAATTAATGCCATAAATAATTATTACAAAAAAATACTATTAGAAGAAATTTATTTAGGTGCAAAACATCAATGCTAAGAAATATCAGTGCAAAAGATAAGAATAAGGATACTAGGCAAAATCTATTTGCATTATATGACATAACCCTCGAGATCTATTGTGCCATTGGAATTAAGATGTGAATATTACATAAAAAAAACAATTTTAACCAAAATTCAAAAATCTAAACAAACAATAAAAGTATAATTGTAATATACCTTCAAGTATTACATAATAAATAAATATACTCTATAATACCAAAAACGATATATTGCCTATTGCACTAGCATACAGGTTTATACATCATAATAATCAATATAATCTCATTGAAAAAATGTGTATAAATCAATAATAATAATCAACAATATAATAAATCATAAATGATCCACAGTATCTCTCCAACAAAGTGAAAATAACAGAAAAATAACTTTATTTGGATACCTATGATCCTAGACAGCACCGAAAGTGTATAAAGAGTGCTTACAACTTTGCATAATACCAGAGTCACAGTACTAAAATATATTTGAACATAGAGATAATCAGCTCTGTATAAATCAGTCTAGGCCCTTTCATCCATAAACTGATATAATACTGTTATGCTAGATCTTAGCTAATCAACTCTCACATATCAGGTTATACTGATAATCATGTTAACACAGGATACACTGATAATCACAGAGTTGAAAATGTAAATAAAAAAGCACATAGTATACATATTGTTAAAAACAACAAATATATTATATTATATTAATAGGGAATCTAATATTCACAATATTAGGGTAAATATATATGTTTTTTTTCTTTTCACTTGTGATCAATATTATATGATAAAAAGAGTTAAATGATTGTAAAACAATGACACACAGAATCTAACAACCAATTTATATAAATATATTTTGGTTATCACCACTAAATATATTTTAGTAATGTAGATTAGCACAAACAAATCTTTATAATAATTTTTCTTATTTTTTGAGCACTAGAGGGTTAAAGGTTTTATATCAGCTGTAGTATTTATTGTTATTAGTTTGCACTTACTAATAGTTTACAGGGTATCTGATACTGAGAAGTATAGTATAGGTTTTGAAAAAGAAGATATATAGAAATGGTATCTGTAGTAATATCAATGTAACAACATAGGCTTAATATGAGTTGAAAAAACGGAGGCTAAATAAAGTTAAATAAAGCTCAATGAATTCAGGAAACGGAGGCTTAATAAAGTTTATTGAATTGAATACAACGTTACGTCATGACGTTGTTGCGTAAACGAGAACGTCATGACGTAATGACGCTAAATAAAGTTAAGTAAAGTTCAATGAATTCAGGAAACGGAGGCTTAATAAAGTTTATTGAATTGAATACAACGTTACGTCATGATGTCATCACGTAAACCCAGAAGTAACAGGGCTTTATAAGCCAGAGGAAAAGCCAGTACAATATAGCCTTAGAGAAAGTCCTCTAAAAGGACGAAACGGACCGTTGGCATTTTATTTTTTTGTGGGGCAGGTTCAATTCTCATGCAATATGGCTTAAAGGGCTCAAAAATCAATTTCTACAAGGAGTGTGGAGAGAGGGAAACTGAATCGCAAGTATTTTTTTGCTACATGTTATTACCCTCCCATACATTTATCCTCTAATGATTTGCTAATCTTATTTTTGCTGTAACTATGGAAATTTTTGTTTAGCAAAATATATAGTTGTTAAATTGACTGAGAGAATCCCCTGTTTTTGGAGATATTGAACACCTGTGTCCCACTATATATATATATATATGTATATATATATATATATATATATTATTATTTTTTTGTTGTTGTTTTTGTTTTTAACAATATGTATACCATGTGCTTTTTTATTTACATTTTCAACTCTGTGATTATCAGTGTATCCTGTATTAACAGGATTATCAGTATAACCTGATATATGAGAGTTGATTAGCTAAGATCTAGAATAACAGTATTATATCAGTTTATGGATGAAAGGGCCTAGACTGATTTATACAGAGCTGATTATCTCTATGTTCAAATATATTTTAGTACTGTGACTTTGGTATTATGCAAAGTTGTAAGCACTCTTTATACATTTTCGGCGCTGTCTAGGATCATAGGTATCCAAATAAAGTTATTTTTCTGATATAAGCAAAGGGGTGTTAAGCACCCAAAGGATACATAAATAAAATGTCAATAGTACATTTTTGAGTAAAGTGAAAATAACCTGATACTACCAAAGGAATATATCCTAATAAGTAAATCCTGCAGATATTAAGGAGAGGCAATCCTCATATTATCATTTATAATCACAGGATTACCTTGGTATATAGTAGTAAAAATCAAAACATGAATACAACCAAAATAAGCTGTTCACTGCAATATATAAGTATACAGACCATCATATTATTTATAGTAATTAATAGTATCTAACAGCATGTAATAGCTGCAGGCAATCACAACCCTAATAAACCATATAACTAAATATAATAAGTCAAGGGTTGCCCGTCAGGAAACATCACAGTCAAAATTGGGCACATTGTTCATTGTGACCTCCATGGCATCTAACAGCACCATATATACCAATCAAAATGCACAGATTGATACATTTATCAATCTATGCATGCTTGCATTTTGATTGGTTAAAACAATATTCCCATGAAAAATTGAGCAGGTGGCACATCAAATACTCAATAATAATTGTCTGACATATGTTTGAAACATATTTCACACAATCAGAAAATTGTATTTATGCCAGAAAATCGCAGCAAAAATAATTTACAGAGGTGGAGCTCATCATAGAAGGAGCACCGTTATATTAAGTAATTTCAATCACAGGAGGTTTTTTAATGGGCGAAAAGGATCTAGTTGAAAATAGAATTGACAAGCATTTATCTTTTGTTAATTATACTTCTTTTGATCAGGCCATTGAATTAGTTAGGGCAGCAGGATGAGTAGCTTGTATGGCTAAGTTAGAATATAGGAAAACTTAATTTCACTTGCAGAGTTACTCCCTCATGGGGTAAGGAAGCCTTGTCATTTTATCAGGATTAAGGGAGGATCTGGTGGTGTGGCGGTCATTCTTTAAACATTTTAATGGAAATTCTTCCATTCCGGCAAGCAGGGTTACCAATTGTGGAGTTAGATCTTTACACCGATGCAGCAGGTAATTACAGTTTAGAGGCTAACTTTAAGGAACAATGGTGTGTGGAAAAGTGGCCTTCCTCCTGGGGAGCTTAGGGTTAGTCAAATATTTAGCTTTTTGGAATTATTCCTGATTATTGTTGTGTTATTTATCTGGGTTATCAGTTACAGGAACTGCATGTTATTTTTCATTTTGACCATCTCTATATTCTTATAGCTATTAACAAATTAAGTGCATTTTGCTACCGGTGTTGAAGTTATTCAGTTGGTCCTGTGTTGTTTGCAGACAAATATTTTATTAAGGACAAGACATATTGCTTTCAGTGGCAGCATTTTTGGGAGCTATCCCCACAGCCCACTCTCTCAGTGACCCCTTGTTCAGAGTACCAATGGGAGTTAGCTTAAATTCCTAATAAAATCTTAATGAATGAATTGGCAGCATGGGCAGCATACTACCAGGTGTAGAGAGATTGAGGAGATTCCATAAGTTCCATCTTTACAAGATTTGGACGTTGCTGAAAGTTCTGACTTTGAGGCATTAGTTTACTTTCTTTTATATTGCCAAGACCGGGGTACATCTTATTCTTTGGTGGAGACACACATGGCACATTGGCCTTTTTATTTAAATGATACTCACTCCTTCAGAATTGGGCCAGCTACAGGGGCATCTAGACTAGACTTGGGTGATGCATGGGTTACACAAATTGACAGGTAGGATTTTGAGAGATTTTATAAGTATATTCGCCTTGATATAAGGGTTATTTAAGTTGTTTTTCTTATTTTATGGTCTCACATGACTATCACTGCTGCTGTGAATAATAGGACACTCCTACATCTACTGGGCAAGGAGAATAACTGCATTCAGGTTCCATTTAGAATTCTTTTCTCAGTTTTGGGTCCAGTGTTTTAACTGGAAGATGGTGTTATTATACATAGTTAATTATGCCCGTTTATTCTTTCACCCTTATTTGGTTTAAATTCACATGGGAGGCAACGGTTTTAGAACTATCCCAGTTAAAGAACTTATCATGGTTATGAAGAGGGATTTAGTTTGTTTGACTCAGCTTTTTCCACTTACCTAAAGACACTGTGGAGCCATTTCAACTTGTACTATATTTAATATTATCAATATTTGTATGAATGTTTCTGTGATATAATATCTGATGAGATAGAAACTTTTACTAAGCAAATCTATACCTATGCATTTGTCTGAAACCCCCGTTACCTTGCCTGCTCCCCCACCCCCAAAGCCTGGTTTTATTGCTTCTTATCTGTGAAATAACATTTGTTCATCCTTCTCATATTATGTTGCAGCCTCTCCAGTATCTCTAGGCCTCAGTCTCTCCTCTCTCACTTTCTCTGGAAGTACAATCACTTCCCTCCCCCCCTGCCCCTCACCCACCCGCCCCTTTTTTCTTTTGATTTATTGAGTCACTCAAATTTCCTACAGCTGATCAATTATCAACACCTGCTAACTATACATAATTAATCTATTACACAAGTTTCCTCATGCCTGTTCCTTCCTCATTACATCCTGTCTTTTCCTCAAGCTCTTCTCAACCTTTCCACATCATGTCTCCAACATACCCATCTCACCTTCCATGCTCTCCTCTTTTATGCTCCCATGAGCTACTCTCATTCCTCCATTCACTATCTCTTCCCCCTTCTAAAGCTCATAAGCAGAAACACTTCTGCAAGTCCAAATCCCACCTCCTCTCCCTCTCTTTCTTTCTTCTGCTGGCTTCTTGGGACATACCTCCTAACACAGGCCCCTCACCTCCCACTCACAGATTATACTATCTGACTACTAGGGGCAGATAACATATTATATACCAGGATCACTTACCAAATTACTTTCTCAGATGCTTTGCTTTTCCTTCTATATGAAAAAGCATTTTAATTTTAGATACCCTCCTACCTAATGAAACTTCACTTTCTTCCTGACCTTTGCTATTTCTTATCTGCCTCTTCCATCCCCTTTAGATTGTAAGTAGAGAGTTTTGGAAAAAAACACTTTCTACAAAGATTCTAAGCTCAAAACAGGGCCTCCATTTTTTGCAGTTTGTTAAAATTATATTTTTCTTCGTTCTTTTCCCCTGTATAGCGCTACAGAATATGTTGGCGCATTACAAATAAAAGTAATAATAATAATAATAATAATAATACCACAGATTTATATCATATTGTCAGAGATAGTTCCTCACCTTCAATGGCATGGGTTAATTAATGTTATGTTTCCGAACTGTGCTTTGTGCATAAACTAGGGGAGATTTGGAAGTTCCTGAGGCTAGGAGTTATTTTTTGAGAGTAAATCTAAATTAATTTGGTTTCCGGTTATTTAACTTATGTATTTATGATGGTATTAGAAAGATTGTAGATTTGCTTGGTTTTGGCAGATCGCATTAGGTGTGAATGCATTTCAGGCAAGGGTGCTTGCCCAGATTAGGTTAAATCCAGTAAAGTTATGGTTTGTTGGATGGTAATTCCTCATGGGGAATGTATTACCCTGGAGTTCTACATGTTATTGGTGTGGAAAGCATTGCTCAAACTGGAAATGTGAACCTGTTGTTAAAAGGTTGCAAATCTGTTACAAAGTTACTAAGTTCTTTAGATGCTTTGCTTGCCTGACATGGGCTTGATTACATTTCCCATGTAAAAATGTTCACTAAGATACTCTTGCCTAGGGATCATTTTTACAGGTACGTTCGTGGTGCTATTACATACCACTCCTGTTTTTTAACCTTCAAAAGTGTTTAAAAAAGGGCCTAAGAGTAAGGATTAGCAAGTCAAGGCATAAAGCGAACAGGGTTAAGGAAAAGGGATGTTTGACCTGGTATAGGATCTAGGTAGAATTTGTAAGCTGGTTTGAATTGATTCATTTAAGATAGGTGTGTGAGAGAATGGGTAGTTATGTAATAGGTGGCAGATATCAAAATTCCTGCCTCTTTTATGTCAGTTGTGACAGAGCTGTAACAAGCCTGATAATCCCCACCCCCGGTGACATTATATTGTGGTTGGTATCTTATGGTCAATTTTAGTCTAGTAGTTATTAACTGTTTATGGTTTTTATAACAGCTGTTGGGTTGGCAGAAGTGCCTGCCCAGACTATATTATATCCAGTAAAGTTATGGTTTGTTGGAAGGGCAGACCTCTTGAGGCACAGAGTCCACTAACGTTTTTCATGTTATGGGTGGGGAAAGCACTGCTCAACTTTGAAATTTGAACCTATTGTTAAAAGGTTACAAATATGTTGGTAATAAATGCTGTGCCCTTATTTTACCAAATTATTATATTACTATATTTATTTTATGAATGGAACTTTAGTTAACTAATACAAAGGACAAATCACAGTAATCTCCCATAGCAATATCACCATCTAAAAAGCATGAAAACCCTAAGCACTAGCCCCAATATATATATATATATATATATATATATATATATATATATATATATATATATATATATACATATAGTGCCTTGCAAAAGTATTCAACCCCCCGTGACTAGTTTCCTATTTTGTTACAGCCTTAAGTTCAATGTTTTGTTAATCTGAATTGTATGTGATGGATCAGAACACAATAGTCTAAGTTGGTGAAGTGAAATTAGAAAAATATATACATAAAACGATTTTTTTAGAAATGGAAAACAGAAAATTGGCATGTGCGTATGTATTCACCCCCTTTGTTATGAAGCCCATAAAAAGCTTTGGTGCAAACATTTACCTTCAGAAGTCACATAATTAGTTAAATGATGTCCACCTGTGTGCAATCTAAGTGTCACATAATCTGCCATTTCATATACACACCTTTTTTGAAAGGCCCCAGAGGCTGCAACACCTAAGCAAGAGGCACCACTAACCATACACTGCCATGAAGACCAAGGAACTCTCCAAACAATTAAGGGACAATGGTGTTGAAAAGTACAAGTCAGGGTTAGGTTATAAAAAATATACCCAAATCTTTGATGATCCCCAGGAGCACAGTCAAATCTATCATAACCAAATGGAAAGAACATGGCACAACAGCAAACCTGCAAGAGACGGCCACCCACCAAAACTCACGGACCGGGCAAGGAGGGCATTAATCAGAGAGGCAGCACAGAGACCTAAGGTAACCCTGGAGGAGCTGCAGAGTACCACAGCAGATACTGTAGTATCTGTACATAGGACGACAATAAGCTGTACACTCCATAGAGTTGGGCTTTATGGCAGAGTGGCCAGAAGAAAGCCATTACTTTCAGCAAAAAACAGAATGGCACGTTTTGAGTTTGCAAAAAGGCATGTGGGAGACTCCCAAAATGTATGACATCATCTATATGATTAAGTGACATCCTTCATGGCATCAAATATGATAAACTGGTTATTGTAGGAGCGGCCCTCTCCCACCCCCACCTCTTCCTGTGGGTGGGGCCCCTTCTGGGCTTTAATAGGCTCTTCCCATCAGCCTCTTCCTTGCACATTTCAGTTCACTTTTGTGTCTGTGCCTGTAAAGTGTTTCTATACCATTCCTTGTCTTTTGGCTTCATCAAGCCTTTGCTCAATTTTCAGCCCTTATCCACTAAACAACTACATTGTCTATGCCTAAGCTAAGTCTCTTTCACCAAGATGCATTTTTTGGCCCCTTTTCTACCAATTTCGGCTCATATCTACTTTACAGGGACTTTGTCGTTGCCCAGGTTAAATCCTTCACTGTGCAGATTTAGGCCATAACTACTAAGCTGTTATCTTGCTCATGCCAAACGCACACCATTTTCACTGCCATGCAGCTTAATCAAGCAGCAATAAACAATATTCCCAAAAGAAAGAAAACTAAGAAGGTGAAGTGGCTGTCTGATGAGTCTTTAAAAGTAGCCAAGGAATGGAGAAAAGGGAAAGGTAGTGGAAATAGGAAAATATTTGTCCAACTGAATACAGAATTCCAGAGGATAGCTTCAAGAGACAAGGATACTTTCTACAATGATTGATGTAAAGAGATAGAAGAACATAGTAGAATGGGAAAGACAAGAGATCTCCTCAAGAAAATTGGGGATCTCAAAGGAACCTTTCATGCCAAGGGGAGCGGGACAAAAATTGTAGGGACTTAAAAGCAATGATCTCAGTAATTTTGGTGCAGATTTAAGCCCTTATCTTCTAAGCAGCTATCATGCTCATGCCAAACATAATGCCGCTTTCATTGCCACATGGTTTCATCAAGCACTACTGTGTGGACTTGAGCATATCTAATGTCCGTAAGGGCATGTTACTGGAGAGCAATGGTACCAAAAGTCTTTCAATAAGTCCTACCCACCCTTCGCTAAGCACTACAATGCAGATTTCGACCCCCATCAGAGTCCTCGACCACATCCAGGACATGCACCTTTTCTCATCATGTGGCTTTCACAAGCCCTCATTGTAGGTTTTGGCCCAGATCTACCACAACAGCTTCCTTGCCCATGTCCAAAGTACCGCTTTTGGCTTTCGCTCCATTGCAGATTTTGGCCCCCATAAGTATCTTTGCCCATGTCCAAGGATACATTGTTTTTCATCATCACATGGCTTCCAACAAGCCCACATAGTAGACTTCAGCCCACATCTACTAAACTTTATCCTTGCCCATGCCCAAGGACATGCTTTCTCCTTGCCACGCCATTCTGGCCTACTGCTCAGGTTAGATTTGGCTGTATTGCTATAGCAACCTTCGCTGTAGGAGAGGGTCCCAACCACATATATATATATATATTCGCGTATCTGAAGTTGTTGGTATTTCGTTCAGCAACATTGATTTCAGCTTTATGCATGATGTACTCTGCATATAAGTTGAATAAATAATGTGACAATATACAACCTTATCGCACATATAAAAATTCCTCAGGAGGCAGATGAGATCATCTGGTACGCCCATCTCTTTAGGAACTTGCCACATTTTGTAATGATCCACACAATCAAAGGATTTAGAATACATTTAGAACAAATAAATGATTTGGCATAAGGCAGCAATACTTTCACAGCATCATCTTGTAGTATTTTGAATAGTTCAATTGGGATTCCATTAACTCCTGCAACCTTGTTATCAGTAAGGCATCCTTGGGCAGGTCTCACCAAGATGTCTGGCTCCAGCTCATTGGACAAAATTACTGAGATCATTGCTTTTAAGTCCCTACAATTTTTGTCACGCTCCCCTTGGCATGAAAGGTTCCTTTGAGATCCCCAATTTTCTTGAGGAGATCTCTTGTCTTTCCCATTCTACTATGTTCTTCTATCTCTTTACATCAATCATTGTAGAAAGTATCCTTGTCTCTTGAAGCTATCCTCTGGAATTCTGTATTCAGTTGGACAAATATTTTCCTATTTCCACTACCTTTCCCTTTTCTCCATTCCTTGGCTACTTTTAAAGACTCATCAGACAGCCACTTCACCTTCTTAGTTTTCTTTCTTTTGGGAATATTGTTTATTGCTGTTTCCTGGATAATGTAGCAAACCTCAATCCAAAGTTATTCAGGCATTCCATCTTCCATGTCTAGTCACTTAAATATTTTTTTACTTCCACTGCATATGTATTTCATATTTTTAGTATGCGGCAAATAGATTCTATTTATATGAATACATTTGGAATTAACACATAAATTCACCTAAAGCATGCTCATAATTTACAATCTGGAGAGGACTTGTATTCACTCATAAAGCAAGTCTCACAGCTAAAAATGAAATTGTTAGTATTAAAACATAATTACTATTAAATCCAGATTAGAATTGACTTTGATTACCACATAGCACATTGCTGGCACAAGTTAACTTCCCCGCCTTAGCCTTCAATGGGCACTATATTTTCAAATTCATTACTTAAAGACTATGCAGTATTAAGTCTGAGAACTTGTTACTGGAGATGTGTTAAACAGTTTTAGCGGCTGTCCTCCATTACTCATGCAAAATGTTTTATATATTAGTTGTTGCAGTCATTAATAATGCATTATTTAAAAACAAAAAAAGAAGATAATGGAATGATGTTTGAATGTTAAAATGCTTAACTGAATAAAACACAGTGAATCAGTAGCTTAATATTTCACAGTAAATTATAAAAATGTCAATAACGCATAAACACTGTTGGCTTAATTATCAAAACTCTAATGATTTGCACAGTATCAATTTATTACAAGTACAACTAAGTATCAGTTTAATACATACACATATCATTAGTGAATTTAAAGGAGCAAGCACATATACCAAGAAGTAATTGGTCCTTGGGGTCTGAACATATTCATTCTTTTTAATGTCATATGGCTTAAGAAAACAATACACACACACACCTGGTAATTAACAATTGCTAGTAATCATCACCATGAAAAATTTGATAACAGTCCATGCTTGGTGAGTTGATCAGAAATGCCAACTGTACTATTAGATCAACTTCTTTTTAGTATGGTGTTTTTTAGCATGGGATCATCTGTACTTGTACCGAACATTTAGTAGCAGGGGATGGAGAAAGTGAAGATCATTGGAGCTCAGGAATGTCAGGTGACGCCTGACAGCATTCTCTTGTGCAGACAGAGGCAGGCTCAGTGTGCTCTCTGCGTGCATCAATGATGTGAGCTGCACATGCAGGGAGGGAATTCCAAAAAATCATTACATCAGAATTAGTGTCCACTGTACAATATCAACTGCTGGCTCCTTTGCACACAAAGAGACACACAGCCAAAAAGAGGAAAAGGAGGAGAAAAAAGGACAGAGAAATGGGAAAACGAGGGGGGGGGGGGGGAGCTAGTATGAGAGCTAAAGTTAGGGAGAGGTAAAAGCTGATGAGAGCGATATAGGAAAGGATAGTGAGGGAAAATTGAAGGAGATATATGCAAATGAGATTAGAAAATCTGGAGAGAGACTAGAAAGAAAAGAGATGTGTGAGAAAACAGGCAAGGGCTATGAAAAATATCTGGGAAGGGAACTATTAAAAAATCTGAGAGCAGCGGTACATGGGGATGACAGGAACAGAGGTGTAAAGATAATGGGGACAAAAGTATCTGGATATTCTGAGCCGAAGTATGAGGATGATGAGAGCAGCTGTATAAGAATGATTGGAGAAGATGTATCAGGATGATGGGAACAGAGTAGTGAGAAAGGTAGCTGAGGGAGGTACTTGTTAAATGTAATAAAGAGTAACCAATGGAAATGCTGGTTGTCTGGTCACAAGAAATTATGTCAGCAAGTGTGCCTAAATAATAGATTTAATGATTTGTGCCTAGGCATTATAGAGACCAATACATCATACCACCGGCTTGGAATTTAAAGTCATAGTCCTATAGAGATGACATTGTCGGTGCTTCTTGGATTGTGGTTATTACAGTATTACTAGCTCTGGGTTCACAGCATACTAAAGTGTCCACTTCACCACTTTGAACAATATATCCAAAAAACTGGTCTGTTTTTATTGCATTACAAAGTCAGATGTAACCAAGCCTGGTTGTCATTGAAGACATCAAGCATGTCAGTAATTCCCATTCAGCTCCATTTCATAATATAAAAACACTCTCAATAAACCTAATCCACAGTTCCACTTTTTCAGCACAGGCAAAATTTCCCATACAACAAGATATAATTGTGAGTAAGGACAAAGGTAAGTAAATCAATGATAATGTTGTTATGATTCCAGTACAGTGTGTCCAAAACACTTTTTACTGAATCCATACCAACATCATGGGGAATGGAGGTATATAGGGACTCAGCAATTAAGTTTACTTATAGTTTCTCTTGACCGACATGAATCCAGTTTAGTCTTATGATGGTATCCTTAGTTTTTATTGTAAAATTTTAACAGTAACCCCAGGCTAATCAAGCTTTGTAATTTGCAGTATTCCCTAAAATCAGCTGCTGGAGATTTTTTGGCCCTACCTTACCGTATATGCTAATCTTTTCACTTGCAATATTACGGCATTCAGCCAACATCCGTAAATCCAGCCAGTATGGGTTCATTCAGTATATTACACCAAACCAAGCTTTGCGGATGAGAAACGGCTCTCGGACCCAATAGAAAATGAGAACCTCACGATTATTATGATGAGTGAAAACAAGGGCCGTAACTGCTGCAAAGAACCATTATATTTATATATGCATATATATACTGTATATTATTTTTGTATTTATGCATATTTATTTAAATTGAATAGATGTGACAATAGTATTTTTGTATGTATAGATTTAATACATATTATTGTGTTGATTTGGTGTGTAAATGTGCTCCAGGTAACTTGGCATGTGAAAACAATTAAAACTGTAATGACTGCAAATAGCAAGCAAGTCTTGAAGGGAGATGTGAGAAGAGTGTATTAATGACCATCATGGTTGTTGACTAGGGCCCCTATTCAATTTGCAACAGTTACAGAGCCATTCAATTGATCAAGCTCACAGCTACCTGACTGAAAACCTAAACCGTAAACCATGCACTCGTAAGTAGCATTTCAGAGCATGATCATAATTACGCTCAGGTATTTAACCCCCTTGCGAGTCCTATCTGGTACTCATAGGTTTTTCTTCTATATTTGCCATTTACGGTATGAAAATATTTGCGGGCTCGGGGAATTGTAGCAATTGAATAGCGATTTGCGATAGTAACATTTAGGGAGTGAAAGGTCAAAGGCTTAGATCGGTTGGAGTTACGATTTTGACAACCGCAGGGATTTTCAGCCTATAACCTGCAAATTGTATAGCTCTAGTAACTAACTATTGCTCAACTGAATAGGGGTCTACGTTTTCAAATTATTTTTCCTAACTAAAGCCTTTATTTGCTGCTCACTCTTAAAAAAAATTCTTCTGGTGAATAAAGGAAAATATTTGCCAAATAAGTAACTGGAATTTTTATTTTGCAGGGAAGTACAAGCCAAGAAGGTTTATCTTCCCTTTAGTGGGGAGTACTGTTGAGAAACTGCAAAGCAGTTGAGACAGCCTAGCATTGTATTGAGCTCAACACAGCGGTGTTCTAACTTAAAGAAATGGGGCTTTGATTTAACCTCACTGAATTTATTTTTTGTCAATTTTTCTGCATATTTTAATTTCATCGCGACATGAGACTACTGTTTACTAGAGATGTCGCGAATAGTTCGCCGGCGGATTGTTCCCGGCGAACATAGCATGTTCGCGTTCGCGGCGAACAGCGAACATATGCGAGATTCGACCCGCCCCCAATACTTTATCATTGAGCAAACTTTGACCCTGCATGTCACAGTCAGCAGACACATTCCAGCCAATCAGCAGCATACACTCCCTTCCACACCCTTCTACCTCATGGACAGCAGCCATTTTGGAATCATAACTAACTTGCAGTCTTACTGAGAGGAGGCTGAGTGTAGGTGCTGCTGATTGAATAGGGAATCAATAGCTAGGCAAGTTTATTCAGTGTCCAGTGCAGTGCTGAAGGACTCATCAGATCTCTGCTGTAAACACAGCACCCCAAAAAGCCCTTTTTAGGGCTATAACATCATTTTTTTTTTTTCGTTTTTTTTCTGTGTAATCTAACTTCATTTGCCTGTCTCCCTGCTAGCCCCTGCTTGCAAGTGTGTGTGTCAGGCTCACAGCTTATACTGTGTGTGCACAACACATACAATATAATATTGTTTACTAATTGTCTACTTTTAAAAAAAAACAAAATTTTATTTTCTTAAATCTAAGTGCATTTGCATAACCGTCAATCAAAGTTCATTTGCTTGACCGCTACCCATAGTGTGTGTCCTGCTTTCAAGTACTGTGCAAGAGAGCATGTTGTGTGCATGCTTGAGCTCCAAACAAAATGCTTTTTAGGGTCTTAGTCCCTCAAATACAAGTTTTATTTTAACACTTTTCTGTTTATAAGCACGGTGTTGTTAATTTTTAGGAGTTTTTGTGGTATTTTTCTTAGTTTAATTTAAGTTTTAGTTTTCTGGGAGCCAGGCTCAGCCCTCTATCCCAGGAGAGTGAGCTGTCTCCTGGATACTTTGCCACACCCCTCCCTTAGCACTACACCTTCATTCCTGGAGCTTTGTTACTTTGACTTTTTTTCTTTTAAAAAGTTTATTAGCTTTTGTTGAAGTTTTGTTTGTTTGGTGTTGGGTTTTATGTTTTGGGGAGAGAAGACAAGTAACATCTTTGTAGGCAGTGGGGGGGGAAACAATTAGAATTTTTGTTGAAAAGGCTTTTTTTAACATCTGACACAGAGACACAGAGGGGTTAAAAAGCCTCTGTGTTCTCTGTGTTGTTGCAATTAGACACCTTGCAACAGGCCATTAACCCTTCCACTGCCAAGCATCACCTCTCTCTCTCCCTTAGTTTTTTCTCCCTTAGTTTTGTCTTTTTGTTTTTTTTTCACACTTTTATATTTAAAAAAAAAGAAAACAGTAAAAAATCATAAAACAAAAAATAAAAATAAATAAAACAAATAAACTAAAAAAAAAAAGGGTCTAAACATGAGGGATAAGACCACTAAGAAGCCTCAGGGGTCAAAAGGGGGAATAATGGCCCCTGAAAATCCTAGCTGCAGCACTGCACAGCATAGGCCCCAGGCAGATAAGGCAGCCCCAGCTCCTGGTGGTTCTGCCAGCAGACCTACCCCTGTGGCTAATACCTGGTCACAGGTGGTTTCTGCTGGCCTCAGTAATACCACCGCTGGGGCTGAGGGGCAGATCACTAGGAAGCATGGGGTTAAATGTCAGATGTCTGGGGTCTACAGCATTGATATCTATCTGCGTGCTGCAGCTAACGTCATCAGCCCCTCTGTTATAGTAGCAGCCAGCAAAATGTACGGGAAAGCAGTTTTCTTTACCCGTACGCTAACTGCTGCTCACATTCTTGTACAGAGAGGCATCACAGTGGGGGGATTATATGTCCCAATAGAACCCCTGGAAGGGTTGGGCACAAAAGTAACACTCTCTAATGTGCCCCCCTTCCTACCAGACTCCCTCCTGCGCCCCCACCTGCTAACCCTAGCGGAAGTAAAAACACCATTTATTAAAATTCCCCTGGGGTGCAGAGAGAGAGCACTACGTCATGTGCTCTCTTTCAAGAGGCAGGTACAAATGTGCCTGCCTCAGGGCGCAGAAAACATTGAGGGGTCTTTTGGGGTTCCATTTGAGGGGGTGCTCTACAGGATTTTTTACAGCACTACGGAGGTGCAGTGCTATCATTGCAAGGGGTTGGGGCATACACGTAGGAATTGTCCTAATGAAAAGCATCATGCCCCAGCCCCAGCAAATGGCACCTCCGTCAGTACAGCACCCATCCCCGCTGAGCCCATAACAGCGGGGACCTCAAGGGTCATAGCCCCCCCACAGAGCTCAGGCAAGGAGGCCGTTCCTCAAGCCACCACCACGGCCTCCAAACCCCCTTCTTCCCCAAAAAAGCCATCTGTGTCTGTGGTCTCCAGCAAGACTGCAGAAAAGGGGAAGAATGTCACCGGTCCTCCCAGTGTCACAGCTGCATCTCCCAAGTCCCAATCTGCCCCCACCATAATTACATCAGTTAGTGTGGGGGCACAGTGTAAGCAGAGGGATAATAAGCCCTCTGCAGGGGAGGCAGCTAGTGGCAGCTCCTCTTCCAGGAGTGACGTCCCCAGGAAGAGGAAGCATAAAACCAACAGGGAGGTTGCTGATAAGTGGGAAGTGCTCTATAGTGGAGCACCTCCCTCTAAAAGCAAGAAGAGGAACAAAACATCTCCTCCTCATCCGGTGACATTGTCTGGCCCGGTTATTAAGCTCAGCCAGCCGGTGCCAGACCACACATCTCTCTCTCCAGACCCTATAGGGGTTAATGTGGAAAAGGGTCTGGAGGAAAAGCAGGGGCAAGAGAGTCTCCCAAGTGAGGCAGGGGTAGACAAGAAAGATCAGGTTCTGCCTCTGGCCTTTGAGGGGGGTCCCAACAAAGCCCCTGCTGAATGGGTAGTCAGTGTCCCTGAGGTGCTGAGCTTCAAGGGCACCAGTCAGTCTCCTCCTCCAGTGTCACTCTCTAGTGACATACCTCGGGCTTTGTTAGAGCCCCAGGCCGAGTCACTACTGGAGGGGGGGAATATAGGCATGACCCCCATTCAGGACCCCATGGATTTGTCTGTCAGGGGGGATGTGGCACAAGGGGAAGTGGAAATGGGGGAGGGTGATAAAACAGGTTTTCCTGTTAACATCATGGGAGAACCTGTCTACCCTCCTCAGCCGTCCACTGACCCTAACATCGGTGCCATCCAAGCTGAGCAAGCAGCGGTGGAACTGGCAGAGGAGGCATATAAAGCCTCCAAGGCTTCCATTAAGGAAGCCATGCCAGCCACTGCTGTCCAGCCAGCTACCCCTGAATGCACTCCTGAAGCTACAGGGGTGCAGCAGCAATCCAAGGGGTCATTATTTACCTTGAAGGGTGCTAAAGGGACTTCTTCTGTATCATCTAAGAGGGGGTCCCTGAGAATAAAGCTGAGGAAACTGACTCCAGCCGGGGAGGATGGAGTAAAAGCCCTCAGGGGTGACCCACTAGAAGGAACATCAGATTCTGGGTGGGTTATCCCTGTCAAGGAAATAGATCTTTTCCTTGAGAGCACCTTTCATGGACAAAAGAAAAGGAAGGTGCGGCTGGCCTTGGAGAGGTGGAAGAATATGTCGTTTATTCTCCACTCTCTCCAGCAATATCTAGTGGTCAGCACTAGGGCCAAGAATTCTGGGACTGCGGAGCATCTCCGCGTCCGGAAATTCTATAAAATGTGCGTGTCCTATCAGCAGTCTCAAGGGTCTGAGGAACGCACAATTCCTGACAGCAGGAATGGCTTTGCACATCAGCACGCTAAATACCAATGGCTGTCAAGACAGTTTCCGCAGGTTCCAGGTACTCTCCTATTTATATCAGGGAGGGTACTCTGTGAGCTTCCTGCAGGAAACTCACACCACTCCAGAGGCTGAGGCCTCGTGGCAACTGGAGTGGAGAGGCAGGGTCTTCTTCAGCCACTTCACATCGGCGTCATGTGGAGTGGTGACCCTGTTCTCAGAGTCTTTTCAGCCAGAGCTGCTGCTTGTGAAAGCTGTTATCCCAGGCCGTCTATTCCACCTCCGGGTCCGAGAGCAGGGTAGCATCATTAACCTAGTTAATATATATGCCCCTGCTGGAGGGCCCGAGAGAGTGAGGTTCCTCGCCAGACTGTCCCAGTTTTTGGAGACGGTTGACGCAGATGAGTGTTTGGCACTCGGGGGTGATTTCAACTGCACCCTCGACGCTCTGGACCGGAATAGTCCAGAGCCGTACCCGCCTTCTGCGTCAGCCCTGCGGGAGATCATCGCCTGCTTCTCCCTGGAGGACATCTGGCGAGAGCAAAACCCAGGGGCATCACACTGTTTCACCTACGTCAGGGTGAGAGCCGGTCTGGTGTCCCACTCCCGGATCGACAGACTATATATATCTAGTCACTATATGTCACGAGTCGGTTCTTGTGCCATTAGGCTGGCTCCGTTCACAGACCACAACTGTGTGTCTGTGACGGTGGCGCTAACGCCAACAGCGCCACGAGCCGCCTATTGGCACTTCAACAATGCTTTGTTGAAGGACCAGGGGCTCGTGACATTGATCCGGGAGTTTTGGACGGACTGGAGGGGTTGCAAGGGAGACTTTGCCACGTTAAAATTGTGGTGGGACGTGGGCAAGGTTCATTTGCGACTTCTGTGTCAGGAATATACCAAGGGTGCGAGTGGGCAACGCGAAGCTGAGTTGGAGTCACTCCGGGGGGAGGTACTCCATCTGGAGCAGAGGCTGTTCACTTGTAGGGACCAATCCCTGCAGAGCGAGTATGTAGAGAGGAAGGGTGTCCTCTGTGACCTGGAACGACACCAGGCCAAGGGGGCATACGTGCGCAGCCGCTTAGGTTTTCTCAAAGATCTAGACCGCGGCTCGCGCCTCTTCTACTCACTGGAGAAAAAGGGGGGTAACAGTAGGCACATCACCTGTCTTCTAGATGAAGACAGTGCCCCCCTTACAGATCCGGAGAGTATCCGGAATAGAGCCCGGAACTTTTATAAAGATCTTTACTCTCCGGATCCCATTTCTCCAGACGCCTGCAGGGTGCTATGGGAGGGGCTCCCCACAGTCAGTGCGGGTGTAAGAGAGCGGCTTGATACACCACTATCTTTTCAAGAGCTCTCTGAAGCCCTCCGTGCCATGTCCTGTGAGAAGTCTCCAGGACTGGACGGACTGACTGTAGAGTTTTTCCAATTTTTCTGGGAGACTCTGGGACCTGATTTCCATCTGGTCCTTGGGGAAGCCCTGGAGACCGGGGAGATGCCACTGTCTTGTCGCAGGGCAGTACTTGCCCTGCTGGCAAAAAGGGGGATCTCTGGCTTATTAAGAACTGGCGACCGGTCTCTCTGCTCAGCACAGACTACAAGATTGTAGCTAAAGCCATCTCGCTTAGACTTGGGTCTGTGCTGGCAGAATTGGTTCACCCTGACCAGTCCTATGCGATCCCGGGCCGGACTATCTTTGATAGTATCTTTCTGGTCCGGGATCTATTGCATTATTCTCGCAGGACTGGTCTGTCACTCGCCTTTCTCTCTTTAGATCAAGAGAAGGCGTTTGACAGGGTGGACCATGGTTACCTCATAGCCACTCTGCAAGCGTACGGCTTTGGCCCACAGTTTGTGGGCTTTATAAGAACGCTGTACGCCTCTGCAGAGTGTTTACTTAAAATCAATTGGTCCCTAACAGCACCTTTGGTATTTGGACGAGGGGTGCGTCAAGGATGTCCCTTGTCTGGACAGTTATATGCACTGGCCATTGAGCCTTTCCTCTGCCTACTGAGGAAAAGGCTCACAGGGCTGGTGCTAAAAGATCCAGACATGCGGATTGTCCTTTCAGCTTATGCTGGCGATGTGCTCCTCGTGGCCCAGGATCCAGTTGATCTTGAGCTGGCAAAACAGTGCCAGGAGGTATATTCAGCTGCCTCCTCCGCTCAGATCAACTGGTCCAAATGCACAGGCCTTTTAGAGGGTAATTTACAGGTAGACTCTTTGCCTCCCACGTTTCGTGACATCACGTGGGAGGCAGATGTCATTAAATATCTGGGGGTCTACCTGTCCGCTGCGGACGCTTCCGTCCCAGACAACTGGAGGGAGTTAGAGGGCAGTGTCCTCTCTCGTCTGGGACGATGGAGGGGTCTAGCAAAAATGCTTTCCCTTAGGGGGCGGACTCTAGTGGTGAATCAGCTGGTGGCTTCTCAGATCTGGCACCGGCTGATTTGTCTGAGTCCGACCCCCGAGTTTGTCACCAATATCCAGAGGAATTTGTTAGATTTCCTCTGGATGGGAAGGCATTGGGTCTCTGCAGGGGTGGCAAGTCTGCCTTTGGTGGAGGGTGGACAGGGAGTAGTTTGTGTGTGCTCCCAGTTGTTCACCTTCCGCCTTCAGTACCTGCAGAGATACCTATATGCAGATCCCTCTCCGCAGTGGTGCGCACTGGCATCCAGCTTTTATCGCCAGTTGCGCAACCTGGGGTATGACCGGCAATTATTTCTGATCAGGCCTGAGGGGTTTGGGAGAGACCTCTCTGTGTTGCCGGCATACTACCAGGAAACCCTCAAGGCCTGGAGCATGGTGACCAGGCAGGGCGTGCCTTTGGGGGATGAAATATTCACGGAGCCCCTGCTATTTAATCCAGCAGTGGGGGCTCCAATGTTACAGTCCCCCTGTATCATCAGCCGCCTTAGTCATGCACGGATGACCCGAGTCGGGGATCTCCTGGAATACGGGCGTTCTGATTGGGTGTCACCCCAGGAGCTTGCGCTCCGTTTGGGATATGTGACGCCCAAAGTCTCAGGGCGCTTGCTCCAGGAGATTAGGGATGCCATCTCCCCCGACTCGCGCACCTTCCTTCGCGGGGCTTTGCAGGCCGGAGTGCCACATGCACCTTTCAACACCCCTGCTCCGGCTGTTTGCATTGGACACAAGCCCCGTGTTTCCCCTCAGGCTCCTCCTGTCCCCAACCTCTCGAAGTTGAGGGACATACCCTCGGCATGCTTTTGCGGCATGCCGAGGAAGAGCTTATATTCTCTCGTGCTCCATACAGTGCACTTCCTTGCCCTCGTGACCCGTCCCGATACCATCTGGAGGCGGGTCCTACCAGCTGACGAGGGCAAGAGGCCCCGGTGGAGGGAACTTTATTCTGATTTAGTTCCACGACCCACCGGGGACTTGAGTTGGAGAGTGCTCCATGGTGCACTGAGCACGGGAGAGTACTTAGCTAAATTCACGGACTCTCCCTCCACTTGTCCATTCTGTGGCAAGGGAGAGTCCGTTTATCATATTTATTTTAGTTGCACCAGACTGCAGCCCCTCTTGTCACTCTTGAGGGGCCTCCTCCTGCAGTTCTGGCTGCATTTCTCCCCTCACATTTTTATTTTTGGGCGCCCAGTGTCCCGGGGAAATAAGGCCAGGGACCTCCTCGTCAACCTGCTCCTGGCATTAGCCAAATTGGCTATATATAAGTCCAGGAAGCAGTGTTTGATAGGGGGGGTTCCCTTGTCACCTGAGGCCATGTTCCGGGTGCTGGTGCGCTCCCGTATCCGGGCAGAGTACCACCTGGCTTTGTCCACTGGGGGAATGGATGAGTTTGTCTCCCAGTGGGCTGTAGATGGTGTGCTCTGCTCGGTATCCCCCCATCCGGTTTCTTTATCTCTCAACCTCCTAAAATGATTTTTCTTTAGTTTACAGAACATGTTTTCTCATCATTTTAAAATACACTGTGCCAAGTTCAACCAATCCAGTCTAGTTGGGGTACCAACAGTCCACATTTTTAAAAAAATGACAGGCAGAGGCAGGACACCCCGCAGAGGCCGTCGTGGTCGTGGTGCTGTGATTCCTTTTGGCCCTACAATAATGCCCAGTGTTCAGAGGCCAGTTACCCTGAACTTGAAAAGTTCAGAGGACGTAGTTGACTGGCTAACACAGGACACCCAATCTTCTACAACTTCCGCTTGGAACATTGACGCACCATCCTCCTCCAGCTTAGCTTCGGGCACCTCTCAAGTTACCACTCACCCGCCTGCCGCCACCACCAACACTAGTACCACAGCCAATTCAATTGATCAGTCAGAAGAGTTATTTACACATCAGTTTGAAGAATGAGTGATGCGCAACCATTATTGCCAGAGAATGTAGATAACAGGGATATGTCTCAGTCAGGCAGCATTACACACATGTACGTACGATGTGATGATGATGATGTACCCGTTGCTGCTTCCTTTGTTCAGTTGTCATATACAAGTGAGGCGGGTGATGATGATGACGATGCGTCCGTGGATGTCACGTGGGTGCCTGCTAGAAGAGAAGAAGAACAGGGGGAAAGTTCAGATGGGGAGACAGAGAGGAGGAGGAGACGAGTTGGAAGTAGAGGGAGGTCATTGCAACGAGCTAGTGGCACAGTCAGACAGCATGCATCAGCACCTGGGGTCAGCCAGACAGCACGCCAATCAACGCATGCTGTTGCCACCACCAGAATGCCGTCACCTCCGAGCTCAGCACTGTGGCATTTTTTTTGTGTGTCTGCCTCTGACAACAGCGATGCCATTTGCAACCTGTGCCAAAAGAAACTGAGTTGTGGGAAGTCCAACACCCACCTAGGTACAACTGCTTTGCGAAGGCACATGATGTCACATCACAAACGCCAAAGGGATCAACACATGAGTACAAGCAGCACACAAACTCAAAGCCGCCATCCTCCTCCTGGTCCAGCATCTTCATCCACATCAACCACTGCTGTCCTCCTTGCCCCCTCTCAACTCTCCACCACTCCGTCTCTCGCCTCTTGCTGTTCCTGCTCATCTCCCCAGAGTCAGGTGTCTGTCAAGGGCATGTTTGAGCGTAAGAAGCCAATGCCACAAAGTCACCCCTTTGCCCGTCGTCTGACAGCTGGCTTGTCTGAACTCTTGGCCCGCCAGCTTTTACCATACAAGCTGGTGGAGTATGAGGCGTTCAAAAAGTTTTTAGCGATTGGGATACCGCAGTGGAAGGTACGCGGACGAAATTTCTTTGCCCAATAGGCAATCCCCAACCTGTACTCAATTGTGCAAAAGGAAGTAATGGCATCTCTGGCACACAGTGTTGGGGCAAGGGTCCATCTGACCACTGATACCTGGTCTGCAAAGCATGGTCAGGGCAGGTATATCACCTACACTGCGCATTGGGCAAACCTGCTGACGCCTGCCAAGCATGGAATGCGTGGCTCTGCAGAGGAGTTGGTGACACCGCCACGACTTGCAGGCAGGCCTGCTGCCACCTCCTCTACTCCTCCTACTCCATCCTCTTCCATAACCTCCTCAGCTGAGTCCTCTTCTGCTGCTGTGTCTTGCTCCACATTAACGGCACCCCCCCAGCTCCCCAGATACTATTCCACATCCCGGATACGGCAGTGTCATGCCGTCTTGGGGTTGACTTGCCTCAAAGCAGAGAGTCACACCGGGGCAGCACTCCTGTCCGCCCTGAATGCAAAGGTGGATCAATGGCTGACTCCGCACCAACTAGAGATTGGCAAAGTCGTTTGTGACAACGGAAGAAATTTGTTGGCGGCATTGAATTTGGGCAAGTTGACGCATGTGCCGTGCATGGCACATGTGTGTAATCTGATCGTACAACGCTTTGTCCATAAGTATCCAGGCTTACAGGACGTCCTGAAGCAGGCCAGAAAGGTGTGTGGCCATTTCAGGCGTTCCTACACGGCCATAGCACACTTTTCAGATATCAAGCAGCGAAACAACATGCCAGTGAGGCGCTTGATTTGTGACAGCCCCACACGTTGGAATTCAACACTCCTAATGTTCGACCGCCTGCTCCAACAAGAAAAAGCCATTAACGAGTATTTGTATGACCGGGGTGCTAGGACAGCCTCTGCGGAGCTGGGGATTTTTTTGCCACGTTACTGGACGCTCATGCGCAATGCCTGTAGGCTCATGCGTCCTTTTGAGGAGGTGACAAACCTTGTCAGTCGCACCGAAGGCACCATCAGCGACATCATACCATTTGTTTTATTCCTGGAGCGTGCCCTGCGAAGAGTGCTGGATCAGGCCGTAGATGAGCGTGACGAGGAAGAGGAAGAGTTGTGGTCACCATCACCACCAAAAACAGCCTTATCAGCATCGCTTGCTGGACCTGTGGCAACGCTGGAAGAGGATTGTGAGGAAGAGGAGTCAGAGGAGGAATGTGGCTTTGAGGGGGAGGAGGAAGACCAATCACAACAGGCATCCCAGGGTGCTCGTTGTCACCTATCTGGTACCCGTGGTGTTGTACGTGGCAGGGGGGAAGAACATATCTTCAGCGAGATCACTGAGGACGAGGAACGGGACATGACTAGCTCGGCATCCAACCTTGTGCAAATGGGGTCTTTCATGCTGTCGTGCCTGTCGCAGGACCCTCGTATAAAAAGGCTGAAGGGGAATGACCTGTACTGGGTGTGCACGCTACTAGACCCCCAGTATAAGCAGAAAGTGCCTGATTTGTTACCAAATTACCGCAAGTCAGAAAGGATGCAGCAGGTCCAAAACAAATTAACAAGTATGCTTTACACAGCATATAAGGGTGATGTCACAGCACAAGGGCAATATAACAGGGGAAGAGGTGAAAGTAATCCACCTCCCACGACCACGCAAGGACAGGACGTTTAAAAGACTTGTTGTTGATGGAGGACATGCAGACCTTTTTCAGTCCTACGCATCGCATCAGCCCTTCGGGATCCACCCTCAGAGAACGACTTGACCGACAGGTAGCAGACTACCTCGCCTTAACTGCAGATATCGACACTCTGAGGAGCGATGAACCCCTTGACTACTGGGTATGCAGGCTAGACCTGTGGCCTGAGCTATCCCAATTTGCAATTGAACTTCTGGCCTGCCCCGCTTCAAGTGTCCTGTCAGAAAGGACCTTCAGTGCAGCAGGAGGTTTTGTCACCGAGAAGAGAAGTCGTCTAGGGCAAAAAAGTCTAGATTGCCTCACCTTTATAAAGATGAATGAGGGATGGATCCGACTGACACTGGGCGATACATTCAACTGAAAAAGGCCTGATGAGATGAGCTATAAATGGTCCACACGATTCGGCTATAAATGGTCCACACGCTGCTGTATGTTATCTGTGAATGCCGGATGACTTGCGTGAATTATCCGCCACCAACTAGGGTTCAAGAAGAGGCAATGTTTTATGGCACTTTCTGCCTGGGGAACAAAGGTCAATTTTTCTGGCCGCTGCAACAGCAGCGGCTGCAACAATATCTAATTTTTTTATTTAAATTTTTATGCCAGAAGGCGTACGGCATGTAATGGAAAAGAAAGCATATTGAACAGTCTTGCATAACACAACAGTTGTGCAAAAATACATATTTACAATGAAGACATTTTGTTAAAATTAGGTGGCTAGGCCTTCTTTTTTTTACTTTTTTGGTTAATACATTTTCTTTTTTTTTACTGTGATTGCAATTTTTAAGAGAAACCTAAGACATGGTAAAACAGGCAATAGTAAAGTCCTATTATCTATCATCACTCCAGCAGTAGCTTATTATTTACAATATCTAACATGCTCAATCGCCCTTGGGTTACCCTAGGGCAGGCTTCAGTAGGCGACCTCTCCTTTCCTCGGATGATTTTGCCGCCGGTTGCTTCTGAAGGGTCTCCTCCAGGGTTCCCCCACTCCGGTCCTTCCCCCCGAGTCGCTTCAACCATTAACAAATGTTTTATTATATTAGGGGGGCACTAAATGGGGATGTTATCCAGGGATCCCAAATTGTCTGGAACTGGGTGATTCTATCCAAGACAACATGGTTAAATCTCTCGTTGAGCAGTAAATAGTTGATTTTTTTTATTAATTCCTGAAAGTTTTAATTTGTTTTTTCCAACTACTAGCTATGTGTATTTTTTCTTTCAAAAAATATTTTATTAGGTCAATCTTAAACATTTTAGAAGCTAGTAAGCATGTTTCTTCCCATAGTCTTATGACTGCCGAACACTCCCACCAGACATGAATAAATGTAGCCTCATTACCACTGTTCCTAAAACATGAGCTGCTCCGTTTTGGATCCCATTTATTAGCTTAAAAGGAGTAATATATGTCCTGTGTAGGACCTTTATTGAAGTCTCAAGCAGACTATAATTTAAAGATCCCCTACTTAAGCCTTGCCAACTTTTATCCCATGTGCTATCTGCCAACTCGGTGCCCAAATCCCTCTCCCAGGCTTTGGTATAGTCTGGTTTGTTTGCCCATTAGTTTTCATTAAATAGTTCATACATGAGGCTAATAATACCAGGCTGAAAGGGGAAATCCCTACATTTTTTGAGTAGCCAGGTGTTTCTTTGGGGGGTTCCCCTACCACTTATCGTATATATAAAATGATGTATCCTGCAAAAATTATAGTGTTCAGCCAGGGGTAAATTGTATCTATCTCTCACCCACTCAAAGGTCATTATTTTGTCGTCATGCCACCATGGACCAACCCTTAGTAGGTTCTGAGACTTCCACCAACTGAAAGAGCTTTCCGGAAGATGTATCTTAAAGTGGGGATTGGGCACGATAGGGGTAAGATCTGATACCCGAGAGTCCAGTTTTTGTGTCCAGTTCATCTCCGTCCATATTTTTAATGAGTGCTTAATCAATGGGTTTTTCAAGTTTCTCAAAAAAGTATACAGGCCTTGAATCCATATAACTGTATCCCATGTATAAGGTGACATGCTTACATTTTCCATAAATACCCAGAGCGGCTGATGTGTTTTGGAGAATGCGCCATAGGAATGAAAGCCAGCTGCGCTGCCTTGTAATACAGTTTGAGATTTGGGTCCCTACCCTCTTTTGCAAAGACTATGAGGTCGGCCTGATTCAATTAAGGGGGCATAGGTTCTCCATTTAGTATTGCGTTAAACAAAGATGTTAGGTGCGGGGGTAAGCAAGGGCTCAAATTTCTTATAGTACAGATGAGTGAAACCGTCTGGCCCTGGGGACTTGCCAAATTTAAGATCTTGGATTGTAGATTTAACTTCCTCTTGGGATATGTTTAGGTTCCAGCTGTCCAATTCAGCTACAGGTATTTTGTGGACTTCTTGCTGTAGTAGGAAGGACTCTATGTCAGATCTGCTGCAGCGGGATTGGGATGAATATATGGTCTGATCGAAGTTTTGAAATGTTTCTTGGATAGCATTGGGGGCTAAAGGAGGTTTGGCCATCAGGTAGTCTAAAGATACCGTATATTATGTCCTCTCTTGGGGGGTAAAGACACTAATAATTCCTCCAATAAAATTCTGCTTTTTTTTTTGTGGGCAAGGCCCCTGGTTAGCCCCTTGGGTTATCTGTTAAAAAGAGTGGTGCAGAGACTGTGGGGGCTGTTAGCCTCCTTGTCCCTGTGTGGCAGTTTAAAATCCCTGCTGCTGCATGTTTCAGCTTTATTAAGTTGTAATTGTACAGCGTTTGACTCAAGTAGCTGCCTGTGCTGGGTCAGTTTGGCTTAATTGCTGGGCCCTTTTCCTGCTAAGATGGCGACCGTCAGTCCATGGGCCTCTATGTCCCCTTCACTACCTTTGTCCCCGCTTGTGTGCTTTTTTGGGATGGCCCCCCTTTATATCTCCGGCCCATGGCCTTGTAAGGGTCGCCCCCTCTTTTTTCTGAGTGTGGATATGCAGGGATGGGGCGTTGAATCAGGCCTACCTTCTTCTCTGCTCGCTGCAAGATCAACAATACCTAATTTTTCAGGTAGGTGTACATGCCTAATTTTTCTGGCCTCTGGTGCTGCACTGTGGCTTCAACAACCAAACCCCAAAAAAAGGCACATAACAGGGATTAAACTGATAGGAGTAGTACTACTTAACACACCACTCATATCTGGTGTAACAGTAGTGTACATTTAAAACAAAAAAAAAATTATACTGTAATAGATTGCATAGCAGTTAGTTGTCTGCAAGCGTGTGTGTCAGACCTACAGCGTCTACTCTACCAACTTCTGCAAGTGCACAGTGCCACTCATATCTGTTGTCACAATAGCTTGGACGCATAGTACCGATCTGTCAAAACCTGTAATGATGAATGAGGTCTAGAGTAGCCTGGTTCCCTTATCCTCTACAGGTTGAGACCTAATGTTTGGGTGACTCCAGACCAACACATGAGTACAAGCAGCACACAAACTCAAAGCCGCCATCCTCCTCCTGGTGCAGCATCATAAACCACATCAACCACTGCTGTCCTCCTTGCCCCCTCTCAACCATCCGCCACTCCGTCTCTCGCCTTGAGCAGTTCCTGCTCATCTGCCCATAGTCAGGTGCCTGTAAAGGACACATTTGAGCGTAAGAAGCTAATGTCACAAAGTGCCCCAAAATTGAAGTGATACGACCAACAAAGCATCTTTTTCCATCTCCTGGTTCTACAAATCCAGGCCTTATACACGCCCCCTGATAGGTGACGTAACAAGTATTAAACTGATAAGAGTAGTACTTACAAACACGCCACTCCTATCTGGTGGCACCTTTGATTGCACGTGCCATGCCCCAAAATTGAAGTGATACGACCAACAAAGCATCTTTTTCCATCTCCTGGTTCTAAAAATCCAGGCCTTATACACGCCCCCTGATAGGTGACGTAACAAGTATTAAACTGATAAGAGTAGTACTTACAAACACGTCACTCCTATCTGGTGGCACCTTTGACTGCACGTGCCGTGCCCCAAAATTGAAGTGATACGACCAACAAAGCATCTTTTTCCATCTCCTGGTTCTAAAAATCCAGGCCTTATACACGCCGCCTGATAGGTGACGTAACAAGTATTAAACTGATAAGAGTAGTACTTACAAACACGTCACTCCTATCTGGTGGCACCTTTGACTGCACGTGCCGTGCCCCAAAATTGAAGTGATACGACCAACAAAGCATCTTTTTCCATCTCCTGGTTCTAAAAATCCAGGCCTTATACACGCCCCCTGATAGGTGACGTAACAAGTATTAAACTGATAAGAGTAGTACTTACAAAAACGTCACTCCTATCTGGTGGCACCTTTGACTGCATGTGCCGTGCCCCAAAATTGAAGTGATACGACCAACAAAGCATCTTTTTCCATCTCCTGGTTCTAAAAATCCAGGCCTTATACACGCCCCCTGATAGGTGACGTAACAAGTATTAAACTGATAAGAGTAGTACTTACAAACACGCCACTCCTATCTGGTGGCACCTTTGACTGCACGTGCCGTGCCCCAAAATTGAAGTGATACGACCAACAAAGCATCTTTTTCCCTCTCCTGGTTCTAAAAATCCAGGCCTTACACTCCCCCTGATATGTGCTGTAACAGGTTTTAAACTGATAAGAGTAGTACTACTTAACACACCTTATAATAATGCAGAGAGAGGCAATGCAGTGAGAGGAGTCTGAAGAAGAGGAGTCAGAGGAGGAAGCTGGCTTTGAGGAGGTGGAAGACCAAACACAGCAGGCGTCCCAGGTGGCTTGTTGTCGCCTTTCGGGGACCCTTGGTGGCTGGGTGGAGGAAGAGACCTTCAATGACATCAGTGAGGACAAGGAACGGGACATGGCTAGCTTGGTATCCAACCTTGTGCAAATGGGGAGTTTGCAGTTGTGCAAATGGACTGTTTGTGGTTGTTTGCGGTGCGTTAAACGGGGAGTTTGGTCTGTCACTGTGAAGCGGGTGTAACCCTTACACTACCTGATCGATAGACCATCATGATGTTTTAAAGCACGTTATTCCAAACAATTTAGGAATGTTAGGTAATTTATGCCCTTTATGGCTTAAAACCAGACTCTGCATCAACAATGTAATTTTCCATGGGAGTTTTGCCATGGATCCCCCTCCGGCATGCCACAGTCCAGGTGTTAGTCCCATTGAAACAACTTTCCCATCACTATTGTGGCCAGAAAGAGTCCCTGTGGGTTTTAAAATTCGTCTGCCCATTGAAGTCTGTGGTGGTTCGCCGATGTTCGCTGGTTCGCGAACATTTGCGGCGGTTCGCGTTCGTGGTTCGCGAACCGAAAATTTTAGGTTCGCGACATCACTACTGTTTACCATGATCTTCGGCTTTTTTTTTTTTTTATCAGCAGGCCAGCTTTTGCACTCTCTTTTTTCACTCTCTTTTTTCACCCTTTTAGTTTTTACTTTTTTTCAACCATCAGAGTTGTATCATCTGCTTATCTGAGGTTAAATATCTATTGATATTTCTCTCAGCAATATTAATTCCGACTTTGGAGTCTTAGGCCTTTCACATGATGCATTCCGCATATAAGTTGAATAAATAAGGTGACAATATACTGTATAACCTTGTCACTCTCCTTTACCGATCTTGAACCATTCAATGTTAAGTCCTGACCTGGTATCTTATTCCAGGCACCTTGGTCCCTATACAGATTCCTCCAGATGTTAAGCATGTGACATGAGTGCATTTGATCGATAATTGGAACACTCTTTAGTACTGCTTTTTTGGGACTGGTATTTAGACTAACCTTTCCAGTCAACTAGCCATTTTTGAGTTTTCCAAATTTGTTGGCATAATGCAAGCAACTCTTTCACAGCATCCTCTTCTAGGATTTTGAAGAATTCAGCTGGGATTCCATCCATTTCTGCAGTATTGTTATCAGCAAGGCTTCCTAGGGTTCCAGCCCATTGGACAAAATATTGAGGTTATCAATGCTGTCGAGATCCTTCTTCTATAGATCTTCAGTGTATTACTTCCACCTCTTCTTTATCTGATCTGCTTCCCCAATTTCCTTGATGAGATCTCTTGACTTTGCAATTCTGTTATCTTCGGCTATTTCTTTACATCACTCATTATAGATGATCTCCCAGTCTTTTCTGCATTCAGTAGGATACATTTTGTTCTATCTCTTCTACCTTTTTTTTTTCCTGGCCTATTTTCTGTTGCTGTTTCATTTTTTCAACAATGTCACAAGCCTCTGTCCAATGTTCTTCATGCATTCTGTCTTCCATGTCTTGTCCCTTAAATCTATTCTTAACCACCAATGCATATTCATGGGGATATTATTTATTTTGTATTTGCTTGTGCTGATTATATTCCCTCTTTTCTTCATATTAATTCTACATTTTGTAATAAGAAACTCATGATCTGAGCAGCAGTAAGTTCCAGGTCTCGTTTTGCTTACTGTATGAAGCTCCTCCATCTTTTGTTACAAAGAATATAATCAATCATATTTCTACAATGTCCATCTCGGGGTGTTCATGTGTAGAGTCCTCTGATGCTGTTGAAAGAGGGTGTTTACTATGACTACAACATACATATCTGTTAAAAATGGGGCCTGATGAGGCATGTTTAATTTAGCTATAGAATAACTGCATATTTAATGATAGAAAGGCTATATGGTAGAAAAACTCTATTTCTCTATAGTTCTTTCTGTATTATCTTTATGGGAATTCCATGTCCAGAAGGACACACATGTTTCTGGATGGGTCCGGTCCAGTGAAGGATCTAGACATTACAGGGCCCCAGTGCAAAACAATTTTTGGCCCATTCTTTGAATTTGTTTTTACCAAAATGTTCTAACCCCTAACTCAATATTTTCTCCACCGCATGTATTTAGATATTGTAACCTTCCTACAACCACCCTCTCTCATGTGTATACTTATACAAACAAATCCTTACATCAGTCTGTGTAAGAACTAACTCAATCTCTAATTATAAAATTGTACATTTCTAAATATAATATATCAAAAATCAGTTGTTTGGCATTTATATGCAACTGAAGGCATTTTAATGCAGTAAATACTAAAATCCTGATATTATTATTATTATTTCCTGGTATTATATAATTCTTTGGCCTATTACACTCATAAACATAAGGCATATACACATGTAACCTTGTGTTGCAAAAGAAGATAAATATAGAAAAAAAGAAATACCATGTAATGGTATTATCCATATAAAACGATATAAAATGTACACACGATGACGTTATGTTGAAATAGTAAATGGCTACTTCCACAATTTTAAAAAATATCAATAAGCAGTTGTGTATTTATAATCTAAGCTGCCATAAACCTATTCTAAAGTATACCACCTACCAAACTGCTAAACATTGAACATATTTTTCTAAGATAAATAGACATGAGGATGAACGGATGAGGAGGAGCTAGCCATTTGGCACTAAAGAGAGACCGACCGACACACAGAGAAGTGAGAGAGTGGAGATGTAGGGAAGATCACCTAGAGTCAAGTAAAATTGTTTTACACTTGTAAGAATGACCCTTCTCTTCCCACCACCAAACTCTTTGAGAAAGTGCCATGTGGGATAAAGGATCGAATAAACTACAAAGGTCTGAAAGGATATTCTTAGATCTCTTCAGATCTTCGATGTGGAAGAGCTAAATGAGTGAGTACCCAGAAGTGAGTACCCAGAAGTTAAATTGTGATAACAGCCAGAGTGTGATGCAATATGCAGAGGGAGGGTTGGGAGCCGAATTACTCTAGGCTGTCTCTCACTGCAGGATGTGCACACCGAAGACACGCACATTGAAGGTAAAGGGCTCACTCAAGCTCTGGAGTACAAATAAACTGTGGATTCCTGCTATTGATCTCAGAGAAATATAGAGGCTACACCATCTGAGTGCAACTCTTGAATATAGAAAGACCATTGAAGGTAAAGAAGAACCTGGAGGGAATTGAAAGCAGGGAAGAGAGGCTCATAGAGCCAGAGTATCCAGATTGATGGGCTGAAATGCAAGGCCGATGGAAGTACTCATAGATGAAAGGAACAAACTCCTGACAAGGATGGAAGACCCCTGGGACTGAATCTGGCCTCCTTTTCTCTCTGAAATAGTACGCAGCTTGGATCTTCATGAAGCTTGGCGATTGCACCAACACTTTGTATGCCATAAGTTCCTGACAGAGAGAGGAGAAGTATTAGAGCTCTTTTACATTTTCCTTTTTCCCTTTCTTACCAGACCTGCATGCAACCTAGTGAATGCAACGTATATTAATTATCTCAGAACAGTGAGCAAAGTGGGCTTAATGGCAGGGTGAGTATAAAATGTATACTTTAATAAGTCCTTGAGCCCTAAACTATCCTTTTATTGTATGGGTCAGCAGAAAATGTAACCTTCTTATATTTAAACTGCTTAGTAAAGCAGAGAGCACACTGAAGGTTGAACTACTTTGCTAAGGGACCCACTATCAAGAAACAAGAGAGATAAACCAAACTTATCTCTTGTTCTCCAATTACTCTACAAGTTATATTAACTTACATTGATAATATAATAGTCTCTTATGAAACCCAGTGAATGCAACGTATATTAACTGTCTTAGAATAGTGAGTAAAGTGGGCTTATTGTTAAGGTGAACATAACATTTGTACTTTACCAATATATACCCGTAGAGAGCCCTCTGAGCCTTGAACTATCTTTTTAGTACCTGGGTAAGTAAGACAAATGCAACTTTCTTATATATAAACTGCTCATTATAGCAAAGAATGCATTGAATGTTGTACTACCTTGTTAAGGAATACACTATTAAGATACAAAAGTGATAAATTATACCTTATCTTAATTACCTCTCTTAATTACCCTATAAGTAATATGTAAAGATTATAAGAATTATGTGATAACTTAACTTGTATTTGATAACTTAATTTATATACTGAAAGCTGGAGCTCTAATTGGAGGAATATCTGAAGGGTCTAAATATTTTTCAAGCAGTTATTGTATGAGAAAAGATTCAATTTATAATCTTAGAATTATCATGTTTGTATATAATTGTAAATAATGGTTGAGAACTGTATACAAGGATTTAGAATGATTGAGATCGAAAGTAGTGATGTCGCGAACATCAAATTTTCGGTTCGCGACGCGAATTTCATCAAATGTTTGTGAACGGGCGAACATCGGCGAACCGCCATCGACTTCAATGGGCAGGCGAATTTCAAAACCCACAGGGACACTTTCTGGCCACAATAGTGATAGGAAAGTTTTTCCAGGGGACTAACACCTGGACTGTGGCATGCCGGAGGGGGATCCATGGCAAAACTCCCACGGAAAATTACATAGTTGATGCAGAGTCTGGTTTTAAGCCATAAAGGGCATAAATCACCTAATATTCCGAAATTGTTTGGAATAACATGCTTTAAAACATCAGGTATGATGTTGTATCGATCAGGTAGTGTAAGGGTTACACCCGCTTCACAGTAACAGACCAATCTCCCTGTTTAATGCACCGCAAACAACCGCAAACAGTCCCTTTGCACAACCGCAAACTCCCCATTTGCACAAGGTTGGATACCAAGCTAGCCATGTCCCGTTCCTTGTCCTCACTGATGTCATTGAAGGTCTCTTCCTCCACCCAGCCACCAAGGGTCCCCGAAAGGTGACAACAAGCCCCCTGGGACGCCTGCTGTGTTTGGTCTTCCACCTCCTCAAAGCCACCTTCCTCCTCTGACTCCTCTTCTTCAGACTCCTCTCTCTGCGTTGCCTCTGTCTGCGTTATTATAAGGTGTGTACTGTTAAGTAGTACTATTCCTATCGGTTTAATCCCTGTTACATCCACTATTAGGGTACATGTATATGGCATTGATTTTTGGAACAGGGAGAGGGAAAAAGATGCTTGGTCAGACCTCCCACTTCAAATTTGGGGCACTGCGCGTGCAATCTAAAGTGCCACCATATAAGAGTGGTGTGTTCAGTTGTACTATTTATTCCTATCAGTTTGATACCTGTTACGTCACCTATCAGAGGACGTGTATATGTCATGAATTTTTGGAACAGGGAGATGGAAAACGATGCTTGGTCGGTCCTCCCACTTCAAATTTGGAGCACTGCGCATGCAATCTAAGGTGCCACCAGATAGGTGTGTCGTGTTTAGTTGTACTATTTATTCCTATCAGTTTAATACCTGTTAAGGCACCTATCAGTGGACGTGTATATGGCACGGATTTTTGGAACAGGGAGATGGAAAAAGATGCTTGGTCGGACCTCCTACTTCGAATTTGGGGCACTGAACGTGACATGTAATGTGGCAACAGATAGGAGTGGTTTATTAAGTTGTACTATTTATTCCTATCAGTTTGATACCTGTTATGTCACCTATCAGGGGACGTGTATATGGCATGGATTTTTGGAACAGGGAGATGGAAAAAGATGCTTGGTCGGTCCTCTCACTTCAAATTTGGGGCACTGCACATGCAATCTAAGGTGCCACCAGATAGGAGTGGTGTGTTCAGTTGTACTATTTATTCCTATCAGTTTAATACCTGTTACGTCACCTATCAGGGGACGTGTATATGGCATGGATTTTTGGAACAGGGAGATGGAAAAAGATGCTTGGTCGGACCTCCTACTTCGAATTTGGGGCACTGCGCGTGCAATGTAATGTGCCACCAGAAAGGAGTGGTGTATTAAGTTGTACTATTTATTCCTATCAACTTTATACCTGTTACGTCACCTATCAGGGGACGTGTATATGGCATGGATTTTTGGAACAGGGAGATGTAAAAAGATGCTTGGTCGGACCTCCTACTTCGAATTTGGTGCACTGTACGTGCAATGTAATGTGCCACCAGATAGGAGTGGTGTATTAAGTTGTACTATTTATTCCTATCAGTTTGATGCCTGTTACATCACCTATCTTTCCTCCCAATTGCACATTCTATATGTCATCGACCGGCCTGGGTGTATTTAGAGAACCACACTTTAAGGCCCTTAACCTGGGACAAGGTGGCTTGGCTATCAGAATTGCCTCAGAGCCTTAAAAACTTGCCAAACCCCCTAATCAGACACTCACTATCATACTGGAAATGGGCCAAGAAACACACGGGTTTGTTCCCTGGATCCACCCAAATGACCCCAATTCTTGACCACCCTCAGGCCCCGAAACACATGAGCACAACATCACAACACTGGTGGAGGTCAAGGAAACTAGATAGACCGGGAGACTGGTAAGTAAAGGGCCAGATACTCACCTAGGAGGAAGTGAGGGACAAGCATGAGCTACCACTGTCAGAACATTACAATTACTGTAGGCTGAGGCATTTCACACACTCCCTGACCCAGAAACAGGGGACACTGGTCTTAAATTGATCCTCCAAAATTTGTAAAGATAAACCTCTATCAAGGGGAATCATTGGGTCACTTTACAAATATAAAACATTTGTTACTGGTTGAAGCGACACTGGGGGAAGGACCGGAGTGGGGGAGCCCTGGAGACCCTTCAGAAGCAACCAGCGGCAAAATCATCCCAGGAAAGGAGAGGTCGCTTACTGAAGCCTGCCCTAAGGTAACCCAAGGGTGATTGCTCAGGTTAGATATTGTAAATAATAAGCTAATACTGCTGGAGAGATGATAGCTAATAGGACTTTGGTGTTTCCTGCAGATATACTCTTTACTATTGTCTTTTTTACCATTTTATAGGTATCTCTTAAATTGCAATCACAGTAAAAAATAAGAAAATTATTACCTAAAAAGTAAAAATAAGGAATACCCAGCTAACTTTCACAAAATGTCTCTATTGTAAATATGTATTTTTGCACAACTGTTATGCAAGACTGTTCAAAAATGCTTTATTTTTCATTACATGCTGTACGCCTTCTAAAATAAAATAATTTAAATGCAAAAATTAGGTATTGTTGCAGCGACCAGAAAAATTGATGTTAGTTTGCCAGGCAGAAAGTGCCCTAAAACATTGCGTCTTGAACCCTAGTTGGTGGCGGATAAGTCACGCAAGTCATCCGGCATTCAGGGATAAAATAAAGCATCATGTGGACCATTATTAGCTCAAGGCAGCTCATCTATCAGGCCTTTTTTAATCAAATGTATTGCCCACTGTCAGTTCCTTCGGGATCCATCCCTCATTCATCTTAATAAAGGTGAGGTAATCTAGACTTTTTTGACCTAGGCGACTTCTCTTATCAGTGACAAAACCTCCTGCTTCACTGAAGGTCCTTTCTGACAGGACACTTGAAGCGGGGCAGGATAGAAGTTCTATGGCAAATTGGGATAGCTCAGGCCACAGGGCAAGCGTGCACACCCAGTAGTCAAGGGGTTCATCGCTCCTCATAGTGTCAATATCTGTAGTTATGGCGAGGTAGTCTGTTACCTGACGGTCAAGTCGTTCTCTGAGGGTGGAACCCGAAGGGCTGTGGTAATGCATAGGACTTAAAAAGCTCTACATGTCCTCCATCAACAACACGTTTGTAAAGCGTCCTCTCCTTGCCGGCGTGGTCGTGGGAGGAGGAGGATTATGTTCACCTCTTCCGCTGTTAGATTGCCATTGTGCTGTGACATCACCCTTAAACGCTGTGTAAAGCATACTTTTTAATTTATTTTGGAAGTGCTGCATCCTTTCCGACTTGTGGTAATTCGGTAACATTTCAGGCACTTTCTGCTTATACTGGGGGTCTAGTAGCGTGGACACCCAGTACAGGTCATTCTCCTTCATCCTTTTTATACGAGGGTCCCTCAACAGGCACGACAGCATGAAAGACCCCATTTGCACAAGGTTGGATGCCGAGCTAGTCATGTCCCGTTCCTCGTCCTCAGTGATCTCACTGAAGGTATGTTCTTCCCCTCAGCCACGTACAACACCACGGGAACCAGTTAGGTGACAACGAGCACCCTGGGATGCCTGTTGTGGTTGGTCTTCCTCCTCCTCCTCAAAGCCACATTCCTCCTCTGACTCCTCTTCCTCACAATCCTCTTCCAGCATTTCCGCAGGTCCAGCAAGCGATGCTGATAAGGCTGTTTCTGGTGGTGATGGTGACCACAACTCTTCCTCTTCCTCTTCACGCTCATCTATGGCCAGATCCAGCACTCTTCGCAGGGCACGTTTCAGGAAGAAAACAAATGGTATGATATCGCTGGTGGTGCCCTCGGTGCGACTAACCAGGTTTGTCACCTCCTCAAAAGGACGCATAAGCCTACAGGCATTGCGCATGAGCGTCCAGTAACGTGGCAAAAAAATCCCCAGCTCCGCAGAGGCTGTCCTAGCACCCCGGTCATACAAATACTCGTTATCAGCCTTTTCTTGTTGGAGCAGGCGGTCGAAAATTTGCAGTGTTGAATTCCAACGTGTTGGGCTGTCTAAAATCAAGCGCCTCGCTGGCATTTTGTTTCGCCGCTGGATATCTGTAAGGTGCGCCATGGCTGTGTAAGAACGCCTGAAATGGCCACACACCTTCCTGGCCTGCTTCAGGACGTCCTGTAAGCCTGGGTATTGTACAATCAGATTACACACATGTGCCATGCACAGCACATGTGTCAACTTGCCCAAATTCAATGCCGCCAACAAATTTCTTCAGTTTTCACAAACTACTTTGCCGATCTCCAGTTGGTGCAGAGTCAGCCACTGATCCACCTGTGTGTTCAGGGTGGACAGGAGTGCTGGTCCGGTGTGACTCTCTGCTTTCAGGGAAGTCAACCCCAAGACGGCGTGACACTGCCGTATCCGGGATGTGGAATAGTACCCGTGGAGATAGGGGGGTGCCGTTGATGTGGAGCAAGACATAGCAGCAGCAGACGAGGACTCAGCCGACGAGGTTATGGAAGAGGATGGAGTAGGAGGAGTAGAGAAGGTAGCAGCAGGCCTGCCTGCAAGTCGTGGTGGTGTCACCAACTCCTCTGCAGAGCCACGTATTCCATGCTTGGCAGCCGTCACCAGGTTTACCCAATGCGCAGTGTAGGTGATATACCTGCCCTGACCATGCTTTGCAGACCAGGTATCAGTGGTCAGATGGACCCTTGCCCCAACACTGTGTGCCAGAGATGCCATTACTTCCTTTTGCACAATCGAGTACAGGTTGGGGATTGCCTTTTGTGCAAAGAAATTTCGGCCGGGTACCTTCCACTACGGTGTTCCAATAGATACAAACTTTTTGAACGCCTCAGACTCCACCAGCTTGTATGGTAAAAGCTGGCGGGCTAAGAGTTCAGACAAGCCAGCTGTCAGTTGCCGGGCAAGGGGGTGACTTTGTGACATTGGCTTTTTACGCTCAAACATGTCCTTGACAGACACCTGACTGTGGGCAGATGAGCAGGGTCTGCTCAGGGCGAGACACGGAGTGGCGGATGGTTGAGAGGGGGCAAGCAGGGCAGCAGTGGTTGACGTAGCTGAAGATGCTGGACCAGGAGGAGGATGGCGGCTTTGACTTTGTGTGCTGCTTGTACTCATGTGTCGATCCCATAGGCGTTTGGATGTGACATCATGTGCCTTCGCAAAGAAGTTGTACCTAGGTGGGTGTTGGACTTCCCGCGACTCAGTTTCTTTTCGCACAGGTTGCAAATGGCATCACTGTTGTCACAGGCAGACACACCAAAAAATTGCCACACTGCTGAGCTCTGCAATGACGGCATTCTGGTGGTGGCAAAAGCATGCGTTGACTGGCGTGCTGTCTGGCTGACCCCGGGTGCCGATGCATTCTGTCTGACTGTGCCACTAGCTACTTTTGACGACATCCCCCTGCTTCCAACTCGTCTCCTCCTCCTCTCTGTCTCCCCATCTGAACTTTCCTCCTGTTCTTCTTCTCTTATAGCGGGCACCCACATGACATCCACGGACGCATCGTCATCATCAACCGCTTCACTTGTATCTGACAACTCAACAAAGGAAGCAGCACCGGGTACAACATCATCATCACTAAATTTTGTGCATCACTCATTTCTTCCAACGGATGTGTAAATAACTCTGCTGACGGATCAAGTGAAGCGGCTGTGGTGCTAGTGTTGGTGGTGGCGGCAGGCGGGCGAGTGGTAACTGAAGAGGTGCCCAAAGCTAAGCTGGAGAAGGATGGTTCGTCTAGGTTCCGAGCGGAAGATTTAGAAGATTGGGTGTCCTGTGTTAGCCAGTCAACCATGTCCTCAGCACTTTTCAAGTTCAGGGTACGTTGCCTCTTAAAACTGGGCATTATTCTAGGGCCAAAGGGAATCACAGCACCAGGACCACGATGGCCCCTGCGGGATGTCCTGCCTCTGTCTGTGATTTTTTTTTCGATTAGTGGTACTATGCGTGCAAGCTTTTGTGACACCAGATATGAGTGTCACTGTGCACTGGCAAAAGTTGGCAGAGTAGGCGCTGTAGGCCTCACACACACGGCTGTAGGCAGGCAACTGATATTCAATCGATTACAGTCAAAAAAGGGTTCTTTTATGTCACTGTACACTAGGTTGCACCAGATATGAGTGTCACTGTGCACTGGCAAAAGTTGGCAGAGTAGAAGCAATAGGCTTCACACACACGCCTGTAGGCAGGCAACTGATATTCAATCGATTTCAGTCAAAAAAGGGTTGTTTTATGTCACTGTACACTACAGTTGCACCAGATATGACGTATCACTGTGCATTGGCAAAAGTTGGCAGAGTAGATGCAATAGGCTTCACACACACGCCTGTAGGCAGGCAACTGATATTCAATCGATTACAGTCAAAAAAGTGTTGTTTTATGTCACTGTACACTACGGTTGCACCAGATATGATGTATCTCTGTGCACTGGCAAAAGTTGGCAGAGTAGATGCAATAGGCTTCACACACACGCCTGTAGGCAGGCAATTGCTATTCAATTTATTACAGTCAAAAAAGTGTTGTTTTATTTCACTGAGCACAATAGAAGATGTTAGGTGTTAGCCTGTCACACACACACGCTGGCAGGCAGGCATATGCAATTACAGGGAGTGCAGAATTATTAGGCAAGTTGTATTTTTGAGGATTAGTTTTATTATTGAACAACAACCATGTTCTCAATGAACCCAAATAACTCATTAATATCAAAGCTGAATATTTTTGGAAGTAGTTTTTAGTTTGTTTTTACTTTTAGCTATTTTAGGGGGATATCTGTGTGTGCAGGTGACTATTACTGTGCATAATTATTAGGCAACTTAACAAAAAACAAATATATACCCATTTCAATTATCTATTTTTACCAGTGAAACCAATATAACATCTCAACATTCACAAATATACATTTCTGACATTCAAAAACAAAACAAAAACAAATCAGTGACCAATATAGCCACCTTTCTTTGCAAGGACACTCAAAAGCCTGCCATCCATGGATTCTGTCAGTGTTTTGATCTGTTCACCATCAACATTGCGTGCAGCAGCAACCACAGCCTCCCAGACACTGTTCAGAGAGGTGTACTGTTTTCCCTCCTTGTAAATCTCACATTTGATGATGGACCACAGGTTCTCAATGGGGTTCAATTCAGGTGAGCAAGGAGGCCCTGTCATTAGATTTTCTTCTTTTATACCCTTTCTTGCCAGCCACGCTGTGGAGTACTTGGACGCGTGTGATGGAGCATTGTCCTGCATGAAAATCATGTTTTTCTTGAAGGATGCAGACTTCTTCCTGTACCACTGCTTGAAGAAGGTGTCTTCCAGGAACTGGCAGTAGGACTGGGAGTTGAGCTTGACTCCATCCTCAACCCGAAAAGGCCCCACAAGCTCATCTTTGATGATACCAGCCCAAACCAGTACTCCACCTCCACCTTGCTGGCGTCTGAGTCGGACTGGAGCTCTCTGCCCTTTACCAATCCAGCCACGGGCCCATCCATCTGGCCCATCAAGACTCACTCTCATTTCATCAGTCCATAAAACCTTAGAAAAATCAGTCTTGAGATATTTCTTGGCCCCGTCTTGACGTTTCAGCTTGTGTGTCTTGTTCAGTGGTGGTCGTCTTTCAGCCTTTCTTACCTTGGCCATGTCTCTGAGTATTGCACACCTTGTGCTTTTGGGCACTCCAGTGATGTTGCAGCTCTGAAATATGGCCAAACTGGTGGCAAGTGGCATCGTGGCAGCTGCACGCTTGACTTTTCTCAGTTCATGGGCAGTTATTTTGCGCCTTGGTTTTTCCACACGCTTCTTGCGACCCTGTTGAATATTTTGAATGAAACGCTTGATTGTTCGATGATCACGCTTCAGAAGCTTTGCAATTTTAAGAGTGCTGCATCCCTCTGCAAGATATCTCACTATTTTTGACTTTTCTGAGCCTGTCAAGTCCTTCTTTTGACCCATTTTGCCAAAGGAAAGGAAGTTGCCTAATAATTATGCACACCTGATATAGGGTGTTGATGTCATTAGACCACACCCCTTCTCATTACAGAGATGCACATCACCTAATATGCTTAATTGGTAGTAGGCTTTCGAGCCTATACAGCTTGGAGTAAGACAACATGCATAAAGAGGATGATGTGGTCAAAATACTCATTTGCCTAATAATTCTGCACTCCCTGTAGATTACACAGAAAAAAATAATAAATGATGTTCTAGCCCTAAAAAGGGCTTTTTGGGTTGCTGTCCTGGCAGCAGATATCAGATGAGTCCTTCAGGTCTGTAGTGGAAGCTAAATACACAGCCTGGCTATCTATTTCCCTATTAAATCAGCAGCATATACAATATATGTCCTCTCTCAATGAATGTAGCTTCAGAATGATTCTAAAATGGATGCTGTCCTTCAGATGGAAGCCTCTGGAAGGGAGAGTATGCTGCTGATTGGCTGGAATGTGTCTACTGACTGTGAGGTGCAGGGTCAAAGTTTCCTCAATGATAAAGAATAGGGGGCGGACCGAAAAGCGCATGTGTTCGCCATTCACTGCGAACGCGAACATGCAAAGATCGCTGCGAATAGTCCGCGGGCGCACTGTTCGGGACATCTCTAATCGAAAGTAATGACTTAAAAATTAAAGAAAATTATAAAAATTGAAGTAATATAAAATTGTTAATAAATGAGAGCAACAATTTGACTATATAAATAATTTAATATATAAATAATAGTTAAGGTCATTTTAGCCTAGCCAAATATTGTAAAATTAAATAATACTGGTCTGAAATACATTACTCAAAGACAAATAAGATATAAGTATAGGAGGATATATAAAATAATAGAAAAAAGGTAAAGGAAAGGGGAAAAAAAGGAGAAAACGGTGCGGGGGAGGTGAAAGAGAGAGAAATTTAAGTAAATCAAAAGAAAAAGAATGTAAAAAAAATATGACTGCTTATTTATCCCCTTTGGAAAAAAGAATAGATAGATCTTTAGATCTATCTCAAGTAACTAATTCCTCACAAATAGAAATCTTACCTATAGAAATAAAAACTGGGGAAATAGGAAAAGAGAAAGTACCTGAGATAATGAGACTCCCAGAGCAAGATATTCTAACAGAAAAAAACATTTTATTCTGCGTTTCAGGACAAGTTAAGAGAAGAATTGACACAAGTAATCCAGAATAATACAAAGGAAATCAATTTGCTTAAGAACAAGACAGACAATATAGAAAATAAATATGAGGAACTATGGCTAGATAGGATGAGATTAAGTAATTAAAAAGGAAATATATTAATCTTGAAAGTTATACTAGACGCAATAATTTACAAATTCGAGGGATCTCGGAGAATGTATTGGTAAACGATTTCTTAAATACATTAGTGAACTCAGAGGACAACAAATAGAACAAATATATAGAATCCCTATTCCTAATTACATTCCTAAAGAAACACCTAGAGATGTAATTGTAAGACTGCAATCAACAGCATTTAAAGAAGCAATAATGGGAATATCAAGAAAGAAAGGATCATTTGATGATCCTTATCAGAAATTGATGATTTTCTCTGATCTTCCATGCTAGACTTTGACTAAAAGAAAAGAACTAAGACAAACAACTAGTATACTGAGACGAGAAAATATAAACTATAGGTCGAGTTTTCCAGCAAGATTGCTAATTATTAAGAACAGCCAGAGATACAGTATAAATACAGTAAGAGAAAGAGAGAAACTTCTTAAAGAGTGGTCAGTCCCATTTGAGAAAAGTTTAAAAATCAGTGCTGACAATAAAGATTCTGATAGGCATAAATGGCAGAAAGTAGATTAGATATGAGAAGGGGAGATTAGAGAAGGTTGAAGAGATAAAGAGAGGAGACAATACATTAAGAAAATATAATAATGTAAAACATTTGAGCCAAGGAGAAGAATAGAAAACAATATAAACAATAAAGAAATGTGGAGCTCTATATATAGGGTATCACAGAAGTGGAAAATATCATAATGGTAAATAATATAAATAAGTGTGAAATCTTAGCACCTAACTTTTCTCTTCTTGGTTGAGATATAGAGAAAAGAAAAAGAGTAACTACACGCAATAAGAAATTTCAAAAAGGAAAAAAAAAAGAGAAAGAAATTATATGGTTTACTTTTTGACTTGATTACTATTTAATAATCAAAACCATATTTGGGAAATATTGATAGCAATATGTTTATACACTATTACCTTTTTGGACTAATATAAAATGATTTCATTTTTATAATATATTCATTATATATTTGGGAAAAATCAATGAAAGCATGTTTATATACTATAGTCATTTTTTTTTATTAATATAACATGATTTAACTATACACATAACACTTAATAACATATATGGGGAAAATGAATGTCAATACGCTTAGACACTATTGTTAAATTTGAAACAATATAAGAAAACACTTTAAAAGAGGAGTATTGAGCTAAAAGTAGTGATTTGTTAGACACATAAAGAAAATATATTAATAAAATAATTTGTAATTATTAATCACACAATGAATTTAAAAGGATGACTTTATTATTCGAGAAGGGAGAAGGAAAAAAAGAAAAGGGAGGAATTAAGTCAGTCGCACATAGTAAAGAATTAAATAAGGTTGTTAATTCTGTGTTACGCCAATGAGAGAAAAAAAAGGTAAATTAAAAAAGTCCAAGTGGATAATATTGAAAATTGTCCTTTTCTATCTCCTATCTCAAAATATTAGTGGAAGAGTGGAAGAGAATAAGGACTTCTTATCTGAACATATGGGAATTGATAAAATAATGACAGAAAATATGGACGTGCTTGAGATCTAGGGAGAGATGAGAGTGAAAGGAAATAGTGGTAATAAAAGAAGGTTATCTAAAAAGAGTTTGAGCCTTAAAATATTAACACAAAATGTAAATGTAATGAACATACCGTCAAAGAGATATATGTTAATGAATTTTCTCTATAAGCAGAATGTGGATATTGTATGTATTCAGGAGATCCATTAAAAAAATAAATATTTACCAAGCTTATCGGAAAAAAAATATAATATTAAACTGTTTTCCAACTATAGGACTAAGTCAAGAGGAGTTGGTATCTTTTTTCATAAAATAAATAATATAATTGAGGAGTTTAAGGAACTAGATACCGAAGGCAGATATATTATCTGGATAGGCACTACAAACAATAAACATTATACAATTGTTAACTTATATGCTCCCAACAATAAACAATTACATTTTTTTTAATAAACTTTTAAAACATATAAATAAAATCAAAAAGAGCAATTTAATAATTGGAGGGAATTTGAATGTATGCCTAGATCCAAGAACTAATAGGAAGTCAACTATAAAACCCTCCCCTGACAATTCACTGTTAAGAGAGGCATTTAAATTTGAGAGAACATTAAAAAACTACAGGTTATATGATGCATGGAGAGCACTAAATTCATGTGAAAAAGATAATACTTTCTATTCTAAAAAATATAAATCTTATAGCAGAATTGACTATTTTTTAGTGGACCTGAATGTAATGAATAATATATAAAAAATAGAAATAGGACCCATATAATGGCTCCACCATGCTTCAGTATTATTAAGGTTAAATATAGGTATTAAAATACAATTTAATAAGTCTACTAAAATAGATGCAACATTATTTAAATCAGTGGCAGATAGGGGCAAAATAAGTGCTGAAATAGATACTTTTTGAAATTAATTAAAATCCTACAATCTCTAAAACTCTTTTATGGAACACACACAAAGCATACGTGAGAGGTACGCTTACAGTGTGTGTAATCCATAAAGCAAAACAAAGGACATTTTCTAAAAGGCAATTGTATATTAAACTTATGGAGTTACAAACTCTGAATAAAAAAACTCCCTTGGTATCGACCATGAATGACATTTTTAAAATTCAAGGACAGTTAAAAAAAATACAACAAACTGAAGTTGATAACTTAATATGGTTATACCAAATAAAATATTATCATTTGGGAAATAAATCAGGCAAATTAATGGCAAATCAGATAAAAGGAAACAAAATCAATAATAAGTTTGCTAAGATACAAGGAGAGGATGGTAAAGCCCATATAAAACTAACTGAAACAGCCAATACATTTGCAAAATATTATAAATCGTTATATAATTTAGAAGAAAATTGTAATTTTATTAAACCTTCAAAAAAACAAATAATGAAGTTCTTAAATCAAATCACCTTACTAAAAATTTAAGAAAATTAACTTAAAATACTGGAAGGCCCAATAACAGATGAAGAAATATTATTAAGTATAAATGCACTAAGAGTTGATAAATCGCCAGGCCCTGATTTTTTTTTAACATCCACTGCAAGACCTTTGCATCAGTCTTAGTAAAACACCTAAGAAACATGTTTAACAAAGGAAAAGAAAATGGTACTACAACTAAAGAGACTCTGGAAGCAGATATAGTTAACATAGCTAAACTAAGTAAAGATCCTTTAAAATGCCATAATTATTGTCAGATTTCATTACGTAATACTGGTATAAAAATGTAATCATCAATTTTGGCTGCCAGATTAAGCATTTTACTATATAAGTTTATTAATACAGACCAAACAGGATTTATTAAAAAAAGATAACACCCAAAAATTAATAGACATCTTAGCCTTTGCTAAAAGGAAGAAAATACCTTTAGTAATGATGTCTATTGATGCTGAAAAAGCATTCAGTAGAGTTAACTGGCAAGTTATACAACTTGTGTTAGAAAAATATGGATATGGTAAATTTGGATCACATGCTATTAATGCTTTCTATACTGTAGTAAATGCCTATGTTCTTGGACCAGATTTTAAATCTGAAACCTTTAAAATACACAATGGTACTAGACAAGGCTGCCCTCTATCTCCATTAATATTTGCATTGATAATGGAATCCTTTTTACAGAAAATCAGGAGTTGCGAGATTGAGGGCATAATAACAGGTTCCATAGTTAATAAAACCACTATTTTTGCAGATGACTTAGTCGTAACGTTAACGAACCAGGTAAAATCAATAACCAACCTTCACCAAATAATGGTAGAATAGGGTATATTTTATAAGGTTAACATCCCTAAAACATAAATTTTTGTAGTGAATAGAAAATTTAATTAATGAGGAAATTCCTGTATAAATGGAACTACAACAGTATAACACATTTGGGAATCAAATTTACTCCAAATTTAAATAATCTCAGTAAAAATAATTTGGATCAAATTATCACTCAAATTATTAATATATAAAATAAATGGAAGAAGTTAAATGTTTCCTGGCTAGGCAGAAAAGCTGCAAAAAAATGACAGTATTGCCTAAAAAAACATGTATTGCGAAGTCTTCCAATAAAAATCGCTCAAGTAAGATATTTGCAAAGGAGGATAGATCGATTCATTTATAGAGGGAAAAAAGGTATAAAAAAAGATATACAGCCCTATTAAATTCCAGCCTCATAGATATACTTAAGCCCTACGTGCTTCAAATTCAGAAAAGTTACAATGCTATAAAATTAGCCCTGCTGCAAGCAATGTATGAGCTACGCAACAGGGCCATCCGTGTCAAACACGGAGAAACTGTACATGAGGAGTGACAGTCTTCGCGATGATCTTGCAGGCTCCCCCACCTCATCACTTGCCCTGGGGGTCCTGAACGGGACCTCCACGGCGGTTCTACATACAAGCCCTGCCGTGGGTGGTACTCCAAGTACACCTCCGGCACCTAAAATTACGCCCCCTCTATGCCAGAGGTCCCCATCAGGACCCTCAAAGTGTCTCCACATTAACTCCTTGTTGCAGGGGTTCATAGGGACCCCCGCAGCCCCCCCCCACATTAACCCATTGCAGCACTTAATTAACCCTATAACTCATGAGCCCCATGGGACTAAAATTAACCCCATCACTCATAATTAACCTCCTCAGTCCAATAGGGATCTATATAGACACCTGTAGGACACTATTAACCCCTAGGTTAATCCTACAAGTGCCATTTGGGTCCTACAGAACTCTTATGACAAAGTCTAAGCACTACACTACACTATTAACCCTATCTATACCCCATTAACCCATACTAAAACCTAGATAACCCTAATTGGGCCTATCTAACCGTTACTGGGTCAATCTAACCCTAATCGGACCTATTTAAACATATCTGGTCCTAATAACCCTAACTGGGCCTATTTGACCCCATCTAGCCCTATTTAATCCCATCACTTATGGGGGACTATACAGACCCCATAAGCCTACATCTAACCCCATCCCTTATGGGGGTCTATACAGATCCCTGTAAGCCTCTATTTAACCCAATCAGTGCTATTAGGGTCTATGAAGACCCTCATAAGACAATGAGAAGACTATTATTAACCCCATAAGTGCCACGAGGGTCCTCATGGTCAATCAGACTGCAGCCAATCAGGAGGCGCAGATGCCTTCAGCCAATCACCCTGTGGGGGTGTATACCACTGTGATTGGTTTAAAAAAGATTGACAGGTCCTTCTGCCAATCAGAATGAGATATAAGGTTGTATCCCATTCTGATTGGCTCACACCTTGGCACCTTCTTATTGGCTGACATTTGATTGACATCCTTTTCAGCCAATATGAATGTGCCATTGTCAATTTCCTACCGAAGAGGCTCTGGAGCCCTCATTAGCGTCGGGGAGCTCCGCAATCGCAGAGCTCAGTTTTTTTATTATTTTTTTTAGAGCGCGGATTCATCAAGGGACCAGCCAGGGCAGAAGAGGAGAAGGCTGGGGACATCATGGACAGGTACAATTTCAATTTATAATGTTTATTGTTTATTTATGTTTGGTGAATTTGTGTTTTATGTGTTATACTAACGTGATGTATCTTTTTTTTGGGGCCGAGCCAGATAACAGAAAAAGATGGATGGGGAAATGCTGGAAAAGTACGTTTAATACTGTATTTGTATTATTTATTTATTATATGTAATGTTTAATTCTGTACTAATCTGATGTTTCTTTTCTTCCCAGGGGGTCCGATCTGAAGGGACATCTGCAAATATAAGTGGTTTCATTTATTCTATTTTAGCTTAGATTTAGGGGGTATTGTATAGATAGGGGGTAATGTTTAGATAGGGGGTTAAGTATAGATAGGTGTTTAAGTATAGATAGGGGGTTATGTCTATATAGGGGGTCAAGTATAGATAGGGGTTTAAGTATAGATAGGGGGTTATGTCTTGATAGGGGGTTGTGTCTATATAGGGGGAAATGTATTCTATTTAGGGGTATTTTTATAATGTATTTATTACTGTAATGTTATGTATATTTGTGTATGCCTTTTTCTTTGCAGGTGTGTAACTATTTTTTATTTTATGTAGTGGCGGGGGATGTGATGTTTATTTTATTTTTTTGTTGTAGTGAGGGGGTTTGTAATGTTATTTTTATTTTTATTTTGTGTAATTAGTGGGGTGGGGGTTTGATAGGGGGTTAGGTAGGTAGTGTTAGGTTGGTAGGGGTTAATAGGTTAGGGTAGAGGGGGCTTAGTTTAGATGTAGTGGTTTATTGGGGGGAATAGTGTCGTTTTTGTACTTAGTGTCATGTGGCTCCTGGAGGACCCTCCTGGCACTTATGGGGTTAATAATAGGCTTCTCACTGTCCTATGAGGGTCTTCATAGAACCTTATGGGACTGATTGGGTTAAATAGAGGCTTATGGGGGTCTGTATAGACCCTCATAAGGGATGGGGTTAGATGGAGGCTTATGGGGATCTGTATAAACCTGCATAAGTGATGGGATTAAATAGGGCTAAATAGGCCCAGTAAGGGTTATTAGGTCCAGATAGGTTTAAATAGGCCCAGTTAGGGTTATATAGGGTTTAGTATGGGTTAATGAGGTATAGTTAGGGTTAAGGGGTTAATGTGGTATAGTTAGGGTTAATAGTGTAGTGTAGTGCTTAGACTTTGTCATGAGGGTCTTGTAGGACCCTCATGGCAATTGTAGGATTGACCTAGGGGTTGATAGTGTCATATAGGGGTCTATATAGACCCCTATTAGACTGAGGGGGTTAATTATAGTCTCGTGGGGCTCTGTATAGAACTCTGTGAGTTATAGGGTTAATTAAGTGCTCATGGGGCTCTGTATAGAGCCCCGTGAGTTTATAGAGTTAATAAAGTGCTCATGGGGGTCAATACAGACATGGCTAATTAAGGGCTTATGAGGGTCTGTATTAACCCCCATGAGTGACGGGGTTAATTAATGGCTTATGAGGGTCTGTATTGACCCCCATGAGTGACAAAGTTAATTAAGGGCTTATGGGGGTCTGTATTGACCCCCATGAGTGACAGGGTTAATTAAGTTCTCATGCGGCTATTTTTGGGTGTCATCTCGCAAAGGAGGCTGCAAGGGACATATTGAGAAATCGGTCCTCGCAAACAGCAAAAATTTATTTTGCGAGGACTGAGAGAACTATGAGGGCTAATTTAATGAGGCTGATAGTTACTAGACCCTTTTCTAAAGATGGTCTAGGACCTCCAGATATACTAGAATTCTTTAAAGCACTAAACATGATGCACCTCTTAAACTTCACTCAAAACAAGTATATTCCTAAATATCTATAAATCTGGAATTGGGGATATATAATAGATAAGAACATAATTAACAATTTGCCATATGTTCCTAGGATCCTATAAAAATGGTGGTTTAAATTTAATAAAACAGCACAAATAATAACGTTTCCTTCTCCAGTGACAGCACTGTATAAAATATTATCAGAATTAACGCCATTTATAAATATAAATTGGGATGAATGGGGTTTAAAAGTACTAGGAGATTTACAGCAAAATGGTAAATTGAAAAGTTTTTTTATTTTTTTATTATTTTTTTATTAGTAGTTTACAGACAATACAACAATCAACAATACATATATACAATCATATTTCACATATATCACTTGATTATAGAGTCCAGTTCTAATAAATATTAAATATCAGTTAACCGCAAACTTCATGATTACAATGGATAATAAGGTTATTCAAAGTTTTATATACTATAATCTAATAAAATCAATTTCTTTCTCATCCAAGCTATAGGTACATGTGACGAAGTGCCCTTCGCCACTTTGTCTTGGAGAGGACTGTTTGCCAGCCTCCTGCCCTGCGACTATGGCCCTGGTACATATTGCCCTTCAAACACAGTATTCGGCCATACCAGAGTGTATGTCACTCATTCTGGCCATTTACATACAGGGGGGGGGGGGGGTCATTCGGTACTTGCCCTGTGTGAACCATGATACCACAGATAGATATGCCATGGAGCCCATTCATATGATGAAAGACTATGAGAAAGACTTTAGCTTCATGGCAATTGAACTGTGTGAAGATCATCTGAGCGCTATTCTGTAGTTTTGTGCGTTAAGATCCCAGCTGTAACGGAACCCATCACTGTTTTACCCTGTTTATGGTTATTTAATTCTTGGTTAAAATATGATCCTAGTAATATACTGTATGTGTGTTGGTTTGTGCTCTGCAGAATATTGGCCCCAGGCTAGTGCAGACCTTGGCAGGAGAGATAATCCTGTTACAGATAAGGGAGTCGATTGTGTGGAGTGTTTTCATTCTCAGATAAGAACAAAGAGGGCTGATTTAATCATTGTCTGATTATATCAAGTTGCTTCAGGGAGGGGTGACCACACCTATTGTCCTATATGTGTATTGTGTGGGGGATATGTGAAATGTCTGTGTGTTATGTGAAAAACATACTTTTACTAACTTTTGAACCCCTGGTCTGATTCATGCCATTTTTTAATATGGTGTTCCCCTGGGTGAGAGATATTGAACGGTGCTGGACTTAAAGGTGTACCCCCTGTTTTTGGGGTACATCCAGAATGTGGTTAAAATTGTGTCTGTTTTAATTGTGTTACCTGTTATCTGAGGGGAGGAGACGTGGGGGTTGAACCATGTATATAATTGGCTGTGATAATTATGTGGGTGTAGCCCTTCAGAGGGCACCATTGCATAAAAGGAGATCCCCTGTCATTAAAGTTATAGTTCTTCTTGACCCTTCAAAACATAGTCTCATCTCGTTATTGGAGGGGATGGCTCTATCATACTGGGGATTGCTATGCTTTTGCATACTCCCTTGAGCTGTAACTACTGAACGCTTGTTCCTGATGTACTCTCCTTGGAGGAGAGGTCTTCCCCACACGGTCCTGGATGATGGAGATTCATACAGGGTGGAAGGAAGACGGAGCGGCTCCAGCTAAACTACGGCGGTTGTGGAGTCTGTGGTGGTTGAGGTGTCCGGTGCGGTGCTTGTAGGCCTCGACGCAAACTAGGACGCGTCTATCAACGGAGGTACTCGGTCGGGGTGCCAGGAGATCCATTACAGTACATATAGAAACCATATTATTCATTATTCCTAAGTGAACCTTGCATTTGGATATTTTACTCCTTTAGACCATTTAAAGGTCATCTTACTGTTATAAATCTAGCAGGTCTTTAGGCTATTCATTGACAATCCATGTACCAGACTCCAATAAAAGTAATCAAGTCCAATCAAAGAGAGAGAAAAAAAGAAAATAGAGAAAAGACACAACATTTTCGGCCAGGAAAGCGTTGGAAGAGGATGGGTGGAGGGGGGAACTTTAATTATACACTCCAGAATTTAAAACTTTTGAGACATTAAAAGCTGAATTTAATATTCCAAACGAGAAATTGTTATTTTATCAATTATTATATTCTGCTAAAAGAACTCTGGATACGGTAGTAAGAAAGAGAGAAAATTAACAAATTTGGAAAAAGATATGGATAATCCTAGGATAAAGCATACAATATCCACTTCCTATAAAAGCTTGAAATTACAAAAAGTAATAATGAAAACAGTCAAGATGGAGAAATAGGGGAAAAGAATTGGATGTAAACCAATGGTATAGGGCTTTTCAAGAAACAGAGAGATTCTCAAATTGTTATTCATTTAGAGAAACTTATTTTAAACTTATACAATGATGGTATATGACTCCAGATACTTTAAAGAAAATTGCACCACAAAAAAACTTTGGTATCTGTTGGAGATGTAAAGAACAAATTTGTACACAGGGACACATGTGGTGTTCATGTCAATATATCAAAGCTTATTGGGCAAATTGTATACTACACATATCTAAAAGGATAGAATATCAATTTGATTTAAATCCTGACACTGTGTTATTCCATATTTTTCCAGACCAAATTAATTATAAGCAAAAAAATATTGCTATTAATACATTGTTGACCGCTAAATGGTTAATAGCAACAAGATGGAAAAATACCTCTCTGCCTACTTGGAGAGAACTTAAGAGTGCGGTAGAAAGAAATAAACAGATCGAATTAGATTATAATAACATGAATGGAAATTAACAAAAAAAAAATGAGGCTAAATGATCACGATGGAAAGAATAGTAATGAAAAACCAAATAGATCTATTTTACCACTTGGAATACCTCTCCACCACGTCCAGTTTCCACATAGAAAGAATACATTTGGAACATTGTTAAATGTATGGTTCTAGTAGGCATCCGTCAGAGTGTAAATAAAGAACAATATTAGACTTTATAGATAATATGATAAAGAAAAGATAAATAAAAAGAAATGGATATATGCTAATTCATTTTTCTCTATATTACATGATTAAGAGTGTTGATATTTGATTTTTTGAGAAAGCATGACAGAACAGAATACTACATAGAAAAGTATTCGCTGACTGGTATTTTTATTTTTTTTGTATTGTACTGTATTATATGTTAATTATCTGCTCCCACTAAAGAAAGTGTCTTAGGGGGTTATGTCAATGTGTCAATAAAGAGTATTGTTAAATTATAGGAGGTAAATTGATAAGCGATAGATTAATAAAAAGGGAAAATGACATGTTAATTGCCGCTCCTAATATTATATGCCTAAATCATTGATCTTTACCCGTAATGATACTCCAATAAGACTGAATATTGAATGTGAAAGAATTTACTGACTGGGATTTGTACAGTACTGTTTTTATCTTTGTCTTCTTTTTGAATTGTATTTCATGAAACTTTTTGGGGAAAAAAAAAGAATAACAATAAGCAGTTGTGTATTTATAATCTAAGCTACCCTAAACCTATTCTAAAATATACCCCCTACCTAACTGCTAAACATCGAACATATCTGTCTAAGATAAATAGACATTTCATATTATATATGAACACACTATACATGATAAATATAAAACACAGACATACAGCGTGCATATTATAACATTATCTGTAAATTAAACTACATTCACACATAGTACACATATATATGAAAAACCTTTGTCAGGCTTCACACAGACTGAAGCTTATATAAAGCTCTTCAAATATGAATCCACTACACATCACACATGTAGTTGTCGTAATTGCGTGTTTGTTAGTAAGGATATGTTAAATGTTCCGGGTTGCGCATGAGCAATGAGCGCCAAAGGCGCTCATCGTGAGGCCCAAAAGTTATGGGTTTGATGGGGGCTGCAATGAGCACAGAAGGCCCAAGATGCTCATAGCGAGGCCCGTACATGACTGACTTGACGGGGCTGCAATGAGTGCCAAAAGCGGAGCTCATCGCGAGGCCCATATGTCGATGAGCGCCAAAGGCCGAAGGCGCTCATCGCAAGGCCCGTACGTGACTGGCTTGAGAAGAGAGAAGCTCCAAATGGCTTACAAGTTACGGGCTTCAAAAAAATAATGGATTTAACAGCCTCCATTTTTTAAAGCCTGTAACTCGGAAGCCGTCAGAAGTCCGACAAAAGATGCCAATTAATTAGAACATGATCTTACAACCTCACACACAGCACAGGGGAAGAGGCAGGGAGCCTGTAAGTGAGGTTGCAAGCTAATTTGATATTTATTTGGCTTTTTGGGAGGACTAAAAACAGCTAAGCGAGGGGGAAAAATGACGGCGGTAAAGCCATAACTTTTTTCAAGCCGGAAAAACGGAAACACATTTCGGGCTTAGGGAAAATGAACAATTTCCCAAGCCCGCAAATGGTTTCACACCCATAAATGCAAACAGGAGCACAGGGAAGGGAGACGTGGTGGAAAGACACAGGGGAGGGAGAGGGGGAAGAGGGTGGAAAGAGACAAAGGAGAGGGAGTGGGGGGGAACACAGGGTTAAGAGAGAGGTGAAAGAAACACAAGGGAGGGAGATAAGGGGAAAACCCAGGGGAGGGAAAAGGGGGCAAAGAGGCATGAGAGGGAGAGAGTTGGGAGAGGCTTGCAATGAGTGCCGAAGGTGCTCATTGCGGAGCTTGCGATGAGCGTCAAAGGCATCATTGCGGGGCTTGTGATGAGCGCTGAAGGTGCTCGTTGTGAGGCCCAAAAGTTGCGTGTTGGCCGATGCCTGCAATGAGCGGCGAAGCCACTCTTTGCGGGGAATGAAAGTAGCTAATTGACCAAGGCCTGCAATGAGCTGCGAATCCACTCATTGCAGGGATCCCGTTGAGTGCCGAATGTGCTCATTGCGAGGCCCCTAAAGTGAAAGGGGGGGGGGGAGAGTCTCACGATGAGCGCAGAATGTGCTCATTGCGAGGCCCATAAAGTAAAAGTGGGGGAGAGGCTCACAATGAATGCCAAAGGCGCTCATTTCGAGACACGCGATGAACGCCTAAGGCGCTCATCTCAAGGCCCGCAAGTTAGAGGGGGGAGAACTTTGCATTGTATGGTAAACAGCATTGCCAGGCTTCAAATTTTATTGCCATCATTTTTGACGTGCAAGTCGCTAGCAATTAATATTATACAAATATAGTGCTGTGGTCCGCCATAGACCAGTTACAGATTCTTTTCACCTAGCTCTATTTTATTATATAAGCACAAAGTGGAGCAACAAATCTTAGTTTAGTAAGAGATATAGCAGCATAAGTTGGTAAAACAGTTCACTTTAAAACATTGAAAAACTCCCTCACTTCCCTAGAAACCCCAGTGACATGCTGTTGAAACTAATTCATGATTTCATTTTTAATCTAAAGCTTTATTCATATAGTACTTTTATTTTTTCTTTCATTTGAACTTGCATATCTCCTTTTACATTTCTATTCAACTAGCGACTTGCCCATCAAAAAATGACTGTCAATAAAAATTAAATGTTGTGAAATTTGTTTGCAACACAAAATGAGTCTGCTCCCTTTGTCTCTTTTTTTTTCTAAAAAGAAATACACATTTATTGTTTTAACTTTTTATTTTTTGTAACTTTCAACTTATATTCACATTTTTTTTTCAATAACAATATAATAATGTCTTACTTTTTAATGCATACATATTGTACTTTTTAATGCATACATATTGTAAAGTCTAACATTACATTTTTTAACAGGCAACTTGTATATTAAACAATCTTTCAACATTCTTTTATCAATACTAACACTTTTCAATTGATATTTATCACTTAGTAACTGCAGACTATATTTACTTTGAGTAAGTAAATGTTTTTCGGACTAACATGTTTTTTTTTCATTTGTAACATTTTTCTTAAACTCTTGTTAAACTAAATTAGCATTGAATCCAGAGGAAGGCAAACAATAAAAACTACAGAAGGATAACCAGATAAGGTGTATAATGACATTTGGGAAGGATTGGAAGGAGATCAAAGAGGTGCTAAATAAACACTGGCACATAATCAGAAATGACCAAAATTTACAATCAAGCCTTCCAGAAAGAGCATCCATCACATACCGTAAGAACAAGAGTATTAAAGACGAACTTGTAAGGAGCTTTTATAAATCTTTAAACACGAGTAAGACATCATGGCTCTCCCCTGTAAAAGGGTTATTTAGATGTGGAAGATGCAAAGCCTGTAAATTTATTAAGCCGAGTAAAGAGTTTGTTGATCCAAGTACCTTAATTAATTATCCAATCAGAAATTTCCTTAGCTGTAGTTCCACACATGTCATTTACATAATTACATGTCCATGCCCCAAGTTATATGTGGGAAAAACAATACGCCAACTAAGGAGACGCATATTAGAGCATACAATTATCAAAGAGTTGGATACCCCTGTATCTCGTCATATCAAATTATTTCCCGGTAATAAACCCTGTACCATGACATTCTCAGTGATAGATCATATTCAACAGGAACCGAGAGGAGGAGATCTGGATAAAGCATTGCTCAAATTGGAGAGCAAAAGGATATTTGAATTAGATACACAGAGCCCTTGAGGACTTAATGAAGGCTTTACATTCAGCTTTCCTTTAAAACAAGATTGAACGTTATTTCACTCCTTACGAACCCATATAACAGTAAAGGACCCCCCCTTTAAAATGAAAGGGCATCATATATTATTTAAGGCCAACATTATCTCCGTTTACAGATTTATATTTCTATATTTTTTTTTATTATCTGGAACACTTTCAGTATTTATTACATTCCACTTATTTATAGGTAGTTCTCCATTATTTTCACACAGTCAACATCTTAACACACAAATCACAATTTCACTTCACTAATCTTATTTATTTCCTGTTTATTATTCACTTTTTAATAGCACACAGTAAGTTACTTTTTATCAATCATACTCATCACTTATTTATTATCCACCATGCAATAACAACACACAGTAAGCTACTCTTCTATTAGTAGAACAGTAAGTAGTCTCACATTTAGTAACTATCACCTATTTCATTCATCAGCAAGTTCACACTTTAGTGGGAGGGGAGATATGGAATTGTCCTTGTGTAATAATATGTCAAATTTATATGGTTAGCCCGGTAATATTTCTTTAAGTATACATATATTTTTCTTGATTTCAGTATTTGATTAATTAGTGTCAATCCATTGGCTTGCCAGTTTGATATGTGTTGGGCCACTGGGAATCAGTGGACATGGATTGGCGTTGCTGCTTGGGGAGGCGGGTGCTCATTCGTGCGGTCTGTGTCATCATGCGACTCTGTGATAGACATGGATGGCAAATATGTGAAAGGTTGGCATTATGTGTACAACGTGATGACACAGTGACGCTTAGAACGTTGCTGCGTCACCACGTAATTGTATTACAAGCATGAATAGTAAAGGCGCGAATTAATGGAAATATACGTACAGCGTGATGACGCGGCAATATGCGCCACGTCATCACGTTTCTCAAACGGACCAATGAGGTTGTTTTCAATACAAGCAATAAGTGGATAGAAAGTGCTATAAAAGCACTATGATAATGAAGTTCATTAACCCATGAGTAAGCCCTAAGAAGGGCGAAACGAGCCGTCGGGACTACTTCAAAAAAGATAAGTGCATTCACTTAAGGTTGTGGTATATTACATTTATTTGAGAGGGTGATATAAAGTATATTTTGCAGTTAGCAAATAGTATTTATTAATGGTATTTAGGCTCAACAAGCCACCTAGAATTGCATGTTGTGCATTTATGATCAAGTGGCGGATATAATATGGATGACACTGGCAATGTCTTCTTATTAGCCTTGGCTTAAACGACTAGTCTTTTTTCACCCCTCTCATATATTTACAAGTAATGTAGTAGATTCATTATTTGTTTTATTTATTTTTTCCTACCATATAGTGCTTGCACTTATCTTTTTTTCTGTGTTTTTTTGTTGTTTTATACAACATTTGGTTTTAGCAATTAAATAGGTTATAGCTTCCCAAGGATTAAGCAAATTCATTTGCCATATGAGGGAAACTATTATAACCATTATAACAACCATCCAATAGGATATTATTTGTATACAATGGATACACAATAGTATTATACATGCATACGGACAGTTCCATGTCTCCCCTTTATATTGTATCACATATTTTGGGTGTGTAAGATACATATCTTTCAGATAGTATTATATCCTATTGCAATTAGATTTGGTTAATAATTATAGCTTAAACTATAGCCACTAGCTAATTATCAAATTCCAGTCTTTGTAATAATTTATTCATTCAAATGAGAGTGTTAAGCACTTAGGAATTTCTATATAGTGATCACCCTTTACATAAACAATAAAACCCCCCATTTAAACTTTTCCAATTGTATCTCAGAGGGAACAAAATTAATTCCTTCCTGACCCCATTAACTGGCGATCGGATTACTCCCCTGAATCAATACTTTTCCAATTATTATGAAATGCTTCAACTTTATACAAACAATACATGTTTGCCTATACCACATATATATTTAACAAACTGTTGTCAGACTTTAAAATACACATATTTAACATCTGAAATTGTAACATCAAACAATAACATTTAACTCTTGCAAGACACGAAAATGTGAGATAATTTTTTTGTGGGGGCAATCATATGAATATGAAACTTTTAACCCATTCCAATATGTTTAAGGATGTTTACTGTTGTTTTTTTTTGTTCTGTTTGTACTTTGTGCAAATGTCACATAGAGTTTCCTAAGTGAAATAGTGGTCCCCTATTTAAAAAGAGTCCCCGAGTACTTACATTTTGTACTGGAAGTCAAACCACTGTTCTCTATGTTTTTTTGTCCATTGTATATAGTTGGTTCTTGAAATATTGTTTTTGTGCAATCATATTAAGTACCTTAAAATGTTGTCATGGAAATGAAACCACTGTGCTCTATGTTTCCAACACCTCATAGTAGACAATGTTTTTGGTGTAAACGCATCCATCGTCCAATAAATGACCCTGACTTTAATTTTCTTCAACAGTCACTTTAATTTCGTTTGGATTCGTGCACCTTGAAAAAGCAACATAGAGTTGTCCATGTGCAAAAACTGGTTCCTTTAAAAAAATCCCAACAGACTTAAAAGTTTGGCCTTGTGATTTATTGATGGTCATGGCAAATGCCATGATAACTGGAAATTGTCTCCTTTGAAGGACAAAAGGCAAACCACTCTCACTTGGAGCCAAATCAATTCTTGGTATACAATCTCGTTCACCTCTATGGGTCCCAGTTAAAATTTCTGCATGTATAAAATGATCTTTTAACTCATGCACAATTCATCTGGTGCCATTACAAAGTCCTTTTTTTGGATTCATATTTCGCAATAACATGACAATTGCACCTTTTTTCAATTGTAAAATATGTGGTGGCATTCCAGATGGTGTTAACGAATTAATAAATGTGATACTAAAATTCAATTCACTCTCTTTATCATCAGCCAGAACCGAATCTGCACTGTAATAATTCTTTTGTGGTGCATTGATGTATTTTAAAATGTCATTATTTACATTCAAGGCATCAATATTTTTTGATGTTAATATCACTTTGTTTGCAATGTCTGAGTAATCCTCATTATTAAGAGTATTTAGAAATATGGCTGATAGGAGTGATTCGTTGCAAACCATTTCTGATGGAATTTCTATGGTATCATTTGGTAAATGCTGTATTTCTGGATGTTTTACTTCTCCGATTTTAATAAGTCAATCATTGAATTCATTTTGGCCTTCAGATCTCATATTTAATTCTAATTTGAGATGTGTAAATATTTGCCACAGTTTACTGGTCTTGATACATGTTTCAATGATCACTGTTCTATTTCCGTGTGGCACAACAGGTAATGTTTGTCTAAAATCTCCTCCTAACAGTATCACCTTTCCACCAAATGGCAACTTATTATCCATCACTTCTTTTAAGAACTGTCAATACATTGCAGTGCATGACATGACATCATTGTTGCCTCGTCTATGATAATTAGTTTAGTTAGTTTAATTTTTTTTGCTTGTATGGAATTGAGTCGAATATCTGACACTGAGGTTTCCAAAATGGGAACTGGCAGCTTAAATCCACCATGCACAGTTCTACCACCATCTAACAAAAGTGCAGCAATTCCAGTTGTTGCAAATGGCATAGCTATCTGACCGTGTGATCGAATATAACTCATCAAACAATTGTACAGATAAGTTTTTCCGGATCCACCTGGGCCGTCTAGATAGAAATACCGGTCTTTGACCATTTCATCATCTGTAGCATTTGTGATGGCATGAAATGCTTCTAACTGTTAAGTATTTAAAGTTGCCAGTTTTTCTTCTGTTTTTTATTTTTGTAGCTCAGTGTCATAATCATCCAAATTAATGTCATCTATAAGTCCTGGATCTGGTAAATTAAAACTTGCACAATTTAATCCATGAGCAAACAATATTTCTTGTATTTCCATCAATGTTTTTAACAGAGCTATTGGTTCTCTGTAACGTTTCAAGAAGTCTTCTGACATGTTTAATTTAAATTTTTCCGACAAAGTGAAAGCATCGGGTACATTGCAAAATATGCATATGAATGCAAATTGTTGTCTCATTTGCTTTGGCATTTGACATAGTGCTACTTCTTCAAGACACCTCTCCCATTCTGTATCATCAGCTATGAAATTTTGATGTCTTGCAGCTAATAGGAATGTATCATAAACTATGTCATTCACTGTACGTAAATGCTCAAAACTCTGTGCACGGGAACATGTAGCAGAAGTAATCTTAAGCTGAAACGTTCAATATCCCTTGGACTGACGGTATAAATGCGCGGTATAATTTTTTGTGCATCTCTTCTTCGTTCTTGCCATCAACCATTTACAAATAAATAGTGATATGGTATCTCTATGTATAAAAATTGTCTGGCCTGCGTATCCTGACAGTTTAATTTAAACCATGCAGTAAGTGTGGTATCTCTGTCTTCACTTTGACATAATGCAAGTCTTTCATTTCCTGCAGTAAAGCAAACCAACTGACTTTGAGGCAAATGTACAGCTAAACGATAGATAGCATGTGACCGATCATGCATCTCAAATTTCAAAAGGCGCCACATTGCTTCAGGAGCACTCACATAGCGAGCATCTAAATAATTTGATAGTTCATCGTGTAAAATGGGATTTTCGTTTTCATTTACAGCACCTTGTACAACAACAGTAGCTGCGTCATATCCTTTGTATATATATTTATACACATACTTAATTGATTTAATTGAAGTGCAAGCTTCCACATTAATGTGTGCATTGTACTTGATGAGCAAATGTGGATTGTATGGAACGTCAAATCTATTATCAACCTTTTGGCCATGGATAATAGCTGTTTCTCCTTGTGTTCTTTTATACAAAGGATATCCATCACAATTTGCAAAAGTTTGCATTTGAAATTGTTTCGGAAATTCTTTAGTACATTTTTTATTTTCCATACATGGTGAATTAGGATTCATCTCTCCACATGGTCCATGAATCAGTCTATGTGTAACAATCTCCCAAAGTTTGTTATAATTCTACAGAAATGACTGAATCCACTCTCTCTGCAGTGTTCAACTTATCTTTTTCCTGCAGTATTAAAAGTATGTGAGCATGTGGCAGTCCTCTTTTTTTAAATTCAATGGTGTAAACAAATGCCATACATTGTTCAAATAATTTTGCTTCAGTGATATCATGTATTAATGAATTCAGTTTGATTTTGAATACTCTTGCCACTAAATCTGGTCGGTCAGACGTAGTTTGTCCCAGATACAAATTGTCCTTGATCTCTGGCCATTGTGGATTACATGTGAATGTAATAAATAAATCTGGTTTTCCAAATTTTGTGACAAGAGCCATGGCATCATTATACCTTTCTCGCATATTGCGAGGAGATCCTTGGAAAGTGGATGGCAAAATAATTGCTCTTCCAGCTGGAATGTCTCTGTTGGAAGCTAATTCAGCCACATAATCCATTAATCCACAATACTGTTCTACTAGTAATTTATTTTGTTGAAATTTAATGAAATTTAGATTATTGGCTTCAACTTGTAAATATGAATCAATAATCCATTGTTGAGTGAGTTTTCCTCCATGTAAAATTGGATTAAAACAGTCACGGATAGCAGTTTGTGCAACTTTATATTCCAGCATTGAAATATTAGATCTAATCCTAAATTTAGTATTGGGATAACTTTCCAATTTAATTTTGGTTCCCATCCAGGATCCCCATTTGGAAAGAAAATGGGATATGTCATTGGATCTAAATTACAGCTTAATATATTGATGTTGATAAATGGTTGTTCTTCATTGCGTGGATATATTCTAATATCCCGCTGAAAAGGTGGTTCACCATCCTCATTTTTAAACACCATGGCAACCTCATTTACTGTGGGTAAATTATATCTTCTTTGATCAGTGTTGCTATCTCTTTTTAACACCATATTTACTCTTGGTGTAGGCAATTGATTTCTTTCAGAATGTTCCTGTTGTTCTTTTTCCAGCTGTGCTAATTGTTTGTATGCTTTACTATATGTTTTTTTTTTGCATAATTTTATCCAGCTGTTCAAAGACTATGCGCAAACACTGTCTATTTTCTGGAAGTGTCATTCTTTGTTCCACAGCTTCCATCGTATCCAAGACATATAACTGTGCAAATTTCCTTGGCTCTCCTTCTTGTGGGTGTAAATGTGAAGTTCGGTGGTATATTTGACCTTGAACTCTGAAACAGTAAGGACCATGTCCTGGTACATTTTCTGCTAATGTTGCACCCATTGTAGCTATTGCACTGTTACAAGATCTAATGTTTTGTTTGAAATTATTATAATTTGGATATGTTGGATCACTCATAATACATTCTAAATAATATGGAAATGGATGTCTTAGTGGAAGTTTCACCTTTCCTTTCTGACAGCAACTAATGAAATTTCAGTCAGTAGGTCTTTCCTTTATGAAATGATAGGCTCCACAAAACTGACAAAGCACATTAAGTAACCCACAATAATGAGTATCTACTTGTACTGCAGTATTAAACACACTGTCATGCATTTTTTGCACATAGATATCAGACCCACTCTCTATATGTACATTGTTGTCATGTGTGTCTACATTTAAGTCATTATGCACAATACAATCATTAGACACTGGTTCACATTGATGTTTTTGTTTACTTTTACGTTTTTTGCAAGGCCCAACAGACTCACTTTTGGCTTTCTTAGTCATCTTTCTTTTATTTAAAAGTCTCTGTTGATCTTCTTCTCTCAAGCGTTGTGAAGTTTCCGGTGTTTGAGCATCTCTCCACCTTTGCTTCCTTTCCCTTGCCAATCTTCTTTTGTGTTCCATTTTGTCTTCTCCATTCTCCGCCATTTTAATCTGTAATAGTCAATAGAAATATTAATTAGTGTTTCTTCTTAGTTTTGTGTACATATTTATTTTTACTTTTTGGACTGTTACATTAAAGTTGATGAATCAACGTTGTACTTTTTTTCAATGAAATAACTGAAACCATTTTTCAAAGTATTTTATTGACATATATTAAATAGGAAATAACTACACATATATATATATATATATATTTATATCAATTATTAATCCTTCAATTAATTTCAAATCCTTCTTGATTGACTTCACTGCATCCTTTTTTTTTTTTTGGCAAGTGTTCTAAGCTTCTTCTTTTTGTTAAATATTTGTATTACTTTGTATTGTCGATTCAACTTTACATGAGTGCATGTTAAAATTTATTAAGATAGGCTTTTTTGATGCATCAAGACCAAAATAAATGTTTTACCTGTGAAGATGATCTTGATGTTGTTCAAAGGCTGCAAACGTCACGCTGTGTGTTTATTCACTTTCCGATTGCAATAAACTGTAAAATAAATTTGAACAGGATTATAAGTAGGAGTCAACATGGGTTTATGAGGGATAGGTCATGTCAAACAAATCTAATTAGTTTCTATGAGGAGGTTAGTAGGAACCTGGATCAAGGCAACTCAGTGGATGTAGTCTTTTTGGATTTTGCAAAGGCTTTTGATAAAGTGCCACATGGGAGACTATTGGGCAAACTAAGGGATACAGGAATTGCAGTAAATATCTGCTCATGGATTGAGAGCTGGCTAAAAGACAGGAAGCAAAGGGTTGTTGTAAATGGAACATACTCCGATTGGACTAATGTGGTAGGTGGGGTTCCTCAGGGTTCAGTATTATGTCCTCTCCTTTTTAACATATTTATTAATGACTTAGAGGTAGGATTGGAGTGTGGGGTCTCCATTTTCGCTGATGACACAAAGTTGTGCAAGGTAATTAAATCAGAAAATGATGTGCTTTCCCTCCAAGGGGATTTACATAAAATTGAGGAATGGGCATCTACATGGCAGATGAGATTTAATACGAATAAATGTAAGGTTATGCATCTGGGAAGGAAAAATAGCCATGCAATTTATAAACTTAATGGAGCAAATCTAGGTGTATCAGATATTGAAAGGGATTTGGGAGTGCTTGTGGACAACCACCTAGGTAACAGTGCTCAAAGCCAAGCAGCAGCTGCAAAGGCAAATAAAATATTAGCATGTATTAAGAAGGGTATAGAAGCCAGGGAAGCAAATATAATTCTGCCACTATACAAATCTCTAGTACGCCCTCATTTGGAATATGGAGTACAATTTTGGGCACCACTTCATAAAAAGGACATTTTAGAGCTGGAAAAGGTACAGAGAAGGGCAACAAAACTAATAAGGGGAATGGAGGGGCTAAGTTATGAAGAAAGACTAACCAAATTAAACTTATTTTCTCTAGTAAAAAGGCGTCTAAGAGGAGATATGATTACCTTATATAAATACATCCAGGGTCAGTATAAAGATTTGTCGGGGGAGCTTTTTGTGCCAAGAGGTTTTCAGCTGACAAGAGGACATCCCTTGAGGTTAGAAGTAAAAAGATTCCACCTCAAAGAAAGAAAAGGGTTCTTCACAGTAAGGGTGGTTAATCTGTGGAATTCTCTACCAGAGGAGGTGGTGACAGCGGATTCGATAGATAACTTAAAAAGGGGACTAGATTTATTTATAATTAAAAAGGGAATTCAGGGTTATAAAGGATAATTAGAGAGACAGTAATGATCCAAATTTTTAACATTTCCCCTTTAGACAATTGGCTAAGTCTCGCTTGTGTTTTTTTTTTTTTTTTTTCTATTTGCCTTCCTCTGGACTAATTAATAATAATAAAAAAAAAAAAAAAAAAAAAAAACATTAAATAATTGATTAATAATTAATTAACAACTAATGAATTAATAGTTAATCCGCATATTGCAGATCAAAGGAGATCTTAAAAGGTTGAACTTGATGGACTGAAAGTCTTTTTTCAACCTTAAATACTATGGGCCTCATTCTATTATCGGCCGTAAAACGTCCGCAAGGATCTCCTCTTACGGCCGGCCGTATATCTTGCAACCGGCCGTAAGATCAGAAATCTTTAAAGTCAAAAATAAATTCAAGACAGCACTGTAAAGCTCTGTAAATGCTAGGGATCATATTGGGGGACATGAGGATTAATAGTAACCCACTCTCAAGTTTGCACATCAGCCCAAATCCGAGTTTACATTAACTGTTTATTTTCCGGCCGCAGCGTGGCCGGGTCTGAGGTGCTCCAAGCTCTCTGGACTTTTTACATGGATATTTGACATATATCAAAAAAAATTTTTTTTTACGGATTTGAGTATAGGGGAATGTTGTGCTATTTTTGCTAACACCTACAATCACTTTATAGTCTCCTCAGAGTGCAGGATGCCTTTATTTCAGCTTTATAATGTGCTTAATTGGTGCTAGCGGGACCTTTTTCCTGCAAGTAAGCTGCGGCTCGCTTTTAGCCTTGCAGAGAGGGTTCCCGGAGCAATAGAATAGCAACCGGGCTTTTCTTGCGGCCGAAAATCTTGCGGCCGTTTTAGATCAAAGGCTTTCCTCCGCCGCGTGCGGCCGCAAGGGATAGCAAGGCGCCGGCCGCAAGCCTGACGGAATCCCCGGCCGGAGGGGAATAGAATAGCCGAATAGCTTGCGGCCGGTCCTTGCGGCCCCGCATCTCCTACGGCCGTTAATAGAATGAGGCCCCTTGTAACTATGTAACTATGTTACTATGTAATTAATATTAAAGTAATTTCTGACTAAATCTAACATCAAGACGTAAACATGAGTATATCTAATAAGTGAATTATTAAAATAATGTACATTATTAATTAATGAATCAATGTGTTTGTTTTATGCACATTCTTAAACGTTAAGCTTTTTTGATATTACTGATTAGTAATGATTAATTAATTAAATAAAGTACATTATGAATGTTATTTACAATTCTTTCACACAGGTAAGCACAATATATAACCAATTAATTATTAATTTAATGTACATTATTAATTAAATCTAACATCAAGACGTAAACATGAGTATATCTAAGAAGTGAATTATTAAAATATTGTAAATTATTAATTAATGAATCAATGTGTTTGTTTTATGCACATTCTTAAACGTTAAGCTTTTTTGATATTACTGATTAGTAATGATTAATTAATTGAATAAAGTACATTATGAATGTTATTTACAATTCTTTCACACAGGTAAGCACAATATATAACCAATTAATTATTAATTTAATGTACATTATTAATTAATGTACAATATATAACCAATTAATTATTAATTTAATGTACATTATAAATTAATAAATAAATGTAATGTACATTATTAATTCATGAATAAATGTGTTTCTTTTTTATGGACATTCTTAAACGCTAAGTCACTTTGATATTAATGATTAATTAATTAATTATTTAATGTACATTATCAATATTATTGACAATTGTTTCAGACAGTTAAGCTCAATATTATTTTTCTATTAATTAAATTCCCTTTACTGTTTAAATTTCCTTATTAAGTAACTAATAATATAATAATTAATTAATGATACTTAATGAAATGTACCTTTTGTAATGTAATCTTGCTGAATCAGTATCCTGAAGAGCTATCAATCTCTTGCGATTTTCCAGCATCAGAAAATGTCCAGTCCGACTGTCATCACCTGAGGAGAAAGTGTCAGTTATATGTCAAGTGTGGCCTATATATAAGCTTTGTGCGCGAGCCAAATGCATTGTTTCCGCGGGAAATACGCTGTTCCGCGAGACCAATGCGTTGTTTTCAGCGGGAAATCGGAGTCGCGCGAGACAGAGGCGGGAAATCTGTGTTAATCCAGAAATGTGTGGTATGCGTTTTATCGGATTATCCGTAAGTGTTTTCCGTGGATAGAGTGCTGTCGCCTCGTTTTCGTTTTGTTCGGCCGCCATTTTTTCTCTCGCTTAGCTTTTTTTTTAGTGTATAAACTCTTTTATTTTGATTTAAATGAAAGTGTAAGTAGTTTTTTTGAGGTCCAGGATGCTTGCTCTTGCTGTCGGTAACCTTTTTATTTATGTGTTCTGTGTATTTAGTGTGTTTTATCTTTTTTCCTGTCTGCGGGTTGCATCCGTTTTTTGCGATGTCGTAATGTGTCTTATGCGCCTTTGCGGCTTATCCGTAAGTGTTTTTCGTGGTCAGAGTGCTGTAGCCTCGTTTTCATTTTGTTCGGCCGCCATTTTTTCTCTTGCTTCGCGTTTTTTTTAGTGTCTAAATTTTTTTATTTTCAGGTAAATCAAGGTGTAACTTGCTTTTTTGAGGTCGTAGGTGCTCCCTCTTGCTGTCGGTAAGGTTTTTATGTATGTGCTGTGTGTATTTATTTATTTATTTATTTATTTTTTGATGTTCCCGATTTGCGGCCGTATTTTTTTTTCCTACGTTTTAACGGCTCGACTCGCTACGTGAGGCTCGCCTGCAATGAGCGCCTGCGGCGCTCATTGCCAAAGTGCTCCGTATTAACGGCTCGCCTGCAATGAGCGCCTGTGCTACGGTTTAACGGCTTGCCTCGCTGCGTGAGGCTCACCGGGTGATGAGCGCCTGTGGCGCTCATCGCTAAGCCCGCTAAAGTACTACGGTTTAACGGCTCGCCTCGCCAGGCGATGAGCATCTGCGGTGCTCGTCGCTAAGCCCGCTAAATCGTATGGACAATTATAATATGTGATGAAAAGGCTACATAGGCATATGAAAATTAGACATGTTTTAGAGAATTTAACAAATGACATAGATCATATTCATAAGCAATATTCTACTTAAACAATGAAATAAATGCTTAGTTTATAAAATAGCATTATTGAAACAAGTAAAGAATGAAGTAAGCATGATGAGAAATGCAATTCCTTGACACAATTGATATAATAAGCACTCTTTTTTTCAAACAATAAAGGGAAGGCTGATTAAAGCAGTATTTCTATTATTTCTCAAAGATCACATGAAATGTTTGCCGATAACCACATGATTGTTGCCAATGGTCTTCACCGACCACTTTGTGATTTTTCATCCTGTTATATATATATATATATATATATATATATAATATATATATATATATGTAAGAGGAGAGAATTAACTGAGTGAGCATTTTCAAAATCTGTAGCAATAAATTGTAACTAAGCACATCCTCAAGCTTCATCCAATTTACAAAAATAGGTGTGCAAAGAAAGGAGACAATGGCATTGATTGATTAAGCTGCAACCAGAACCAGTAAGTATTGTATAACTCATCTTCCCTAACATTTTTTTATTATTTCTATTAACATTGCTACATCTTAAGTCCCAATCCATTTACAAGGGGGTTGAGGCCTATAGGTTGGGTCCCCCATCAATGGCCTTGGGTTGGGAGGAATCAGATACCCCCTTAAACTACTAGGCCCTACCACAAAGATTTGGAGCTTTTCAGGACCACCTTCTAGACTAGTGGGGGGACACTAGCTCTACGTGCTAGTTGAGGGCAAGGAGAGAGAAACGTAATTTATTGGTGAGGTCAACTTAAGTGTTGCAGTCTTAAAAAAATGATTGAAAATCCACATTTAAGGTCCTTCCCAGAAGACCGACTGCTGAGAACAACAGCAAATCTTGGCACCAATACAGAAAAACTATATACAATAGTTAAAAATGAAACCATAGTTATTTTATTTTGTCCTATAAAACATGCTCATTATCAAGGGAAGTCATTCAAAATAACATAACATAACATAATATATAAACTATTAAAAGTGTTAAAACCAGGAACCAGGAACTCAGGCAAAGATAAGGATAGTAGATGAAATGAGCTGAAGCTTAAAGCTTAAAACCAAAAGCAATCGTTAGCTACATGTGTGAGTTAAGCATTCCATCCTTTTTAACAAAATGTGACCAGAAAGATTTTTCTGATTTATTAAAAGGACATTGAAGCTGATGACCTTTGTTTGTCAGCAATAATGCAGAAAGAACATTGGCCAAATGAGGATCCGGTGTATGAGGAGGATGATGATAATCAATCTATGTGGTTAATGGGGAACCCTGCAGGTCTATCAACAACCATGGCTGACTTCAACCGCACTGGCCCGCACCTCTGACAGATTGATTTGATGCCAGGGGCCTTTACTGGCACTATTCAGTATCATGGCCACCTCTTCTTTCACCATCACCAGAGCCCCACTGACACCTCCTCTAGCACCATGGGTACCATCATACCACCACCATCCCTGCTCCTCCACTACTCCACTACATGCCACCACCACCAACACTGATGTAGCCCCCAGTAATAGTCACCAGATCCTCACCCCAAGGCCATCATTTGAGACCAACATTGCTAAATTTAAAACATTCCATAAGCAGCAGGAGACCATGATGACCAAAATCCTAGTCATACCACTATGCCATGCAAAGGAAAATTCATCGGGAGAGGAGGACGCATCATACCCAAATGGAGATGTATATGGTCAGACAGAAACAGATCCAAAACAATAAAAGTGTGCTGGTGCTGCTTCCATTGATTCTGGGTCTTCAGCAAAAAGAACTGGTGAGTACAGCATGCTCCACTTAGGATCAGTTCCCAGGCCAACATAAGTCTGGGATATCCTGCTATCCCTCAATGCAGCCCCCTTCTCCTCCATCAGCTATGCTTCCATCTGCATTTCCTAGGTGAGGCCATGGTGGCACAGGAGATGGACATGTCACTAAGAATAGAAGGAGAGAGGTGCTGCATCTAATTTAATCCTTCTCAAATACAGTCCTCAATTAAATTATATTGGTCTGTACAGAGTAGATGGTCATGGCCTATGTGATGGTGATATATAGCCACCATCACATCGTCCATGATAATCTTATCTATGGACACGCATGTCTATGGGTAGCCTTTCACCAATTGATGGTCACTGCAGAATGCAGATGAGAATACTTGATGTAGTCCCTAATTATGTTTTCCATTTACCAATAAACCTGTTCTTTTTATTTTATTTTAGTCAAATTGTACACCCATTAAGGCAGTTTGTTCATCTTCAAGCAGTGCTACCAAATAATGCAAGTAAATTATATACAGTGGCTATCATATAGCCATTACATTCATGACATTACCACAGAATCATCTCACACACCATAAATAAACACATATATCATGTTTTAAACACCATAAGTGATCTTATGTTTAATACGTACCAATGTGCATATGGCATAGTCCTATAATAATATGTTAAATCAACCCAGCAGTTATACCTTTGTGAGCTAAGCATTCCATCCTTTTTAGCAATAGGTGATCGGATAGGCTTTTATGATCAAATTAAAGGACATTGAAGATGCTGACCTTTGTTTGTCAGCATTAATCATGTCTTTTTGTTTAGATGTCATGATAACATAACAAACACGGTTATCACATGATAATACCTACTAACCTGTATAAAGATCTTGCTAGATTTTTCTCATCCTCAGATTTTTTTAATATGACCATACACTGATTATTTCAAAGCTGTGTCATAGTACTTCAAAAGTTTCATAATCAGGAATTAATTTGGATTCCATATTTCTGGATTAATTGCATGTGTTTCATTGAGCAGATGAAGAAACAATGTAAATGCTTGCACAAAGGGCACGGCGCCAGCCTATCTATTTCCCCTTCTAGGTGTCAATGAGTCTCCGGCTCCAAATCCCAGACACCTCCATTCAGTGTTTGGGCACAGCAGGGGTCTGTCAATGTATTGTCACACTGGAGACAGGGTGTCTATGGGATTTCCTCTAGTTGGGGAACCTAGTGAAGGATACTGTACTAGCTTGCAAGCCTATGGTGCCCTGCAATCAGGGAGTGGATATCTTTTGTAGGGGTATAGGTGTATCCATTCCCTAGCCAAACTCCTCTTGAGTAGAGATAACTTTATTCAGTCTGTGAGGAGTTGGATAGGAGAGGGAGGTGGATCATGGGAGTATTCACTTTCTGGGGCCTACCAGGATTTCCACAATGTTTCTAACAATTAGGTCTCCCTTTTCGATTGTATGGGGCATCAGGAACAATGACTAAAGACAAATTTTTCATAAAACAAAAAACTTATGGAATTTTCATCCAGGAGATAGGCCAATTAATATCCTCCAAACATCACATAAAAAGTAGTAATTGGCTGTTAATAAGCATCTATCCAATTGTCGTTGTGGAAGTATAATAGGCCTAATCACTCAATAGCAAGTGTAAGCTAAATACTGTACATATATGAAGAAAAAAAACACTCAAAATAACTAGTGCGTCCTGCTGGTAAAAATATGATTATCTATACTTGTAAATGATTTTTAGAGGACTCATATAGCGTGCCTCAATTAATTTGATAAATATTAATAATGCTTGTATATGTATAGTGTACATTTTGTGTTTATTCTTATTGTACATAGCCATGCATTACCTGTAGTGTATTGAGACTATTAATTGTGATATCTATGTGACATGTGTAATAGGCAGCTAGTGATTACTTATATCATTTCCTTCCTCATTTTGTGTTTAGATTTAGTGACACTTGACAAACTGATCTACCTCACAAATAGGAATAACATTTGATTCTTATGCTGTGATTACGTCATTAACTATGTAATAGGTTTAAATAAATGATTATTACAATTATTGAATGAAACTATTTAACTCCAACTAGTGTAATAAAGTGCAGCAGAAATCCCTGATAACCTACAACACAGTACATCAGGGAAGATATATAAGCCACAGATGGAGCAAAGCCATATACCCTGGACTGACATAGAAAAGGTTAATCCAAAATCTTCAGCCTAATTAAGCCAACACCTGACCCTGCTCATGAGCAGTTAAAAAGGCTGCTCAGTGAAGTTTGCACTCTCTGCCTAGCAGTCTGAGGAGGAAGGTGTAACTGAGAGACTTTCCTAAAGGAGAGAGCCGCCCGCTTCTGTTCAGGAGAAATCAAGCTGAGTAAGGAGCCATCCAAAAGCCCCCCCCCCCCATTCCTGATAAACCGGATACAACTTGGGGGATAAAAGGTTGGTGCCAAATTCATATTATTTTCATCATACCCAGAAAAAGAATTACAAATGCCCCAGGGAGAAGAGAGTATTAAGAGAGAGTAATCATCCCTCATCACAAGAGGGTGACAAGGGTGCCTGGGGTGAAGCATAAGCGAGAGAAGGGTGGGCCCTATGCTTCACCCGCTATTGACAGAGAGAGAAGAGGAAAAAAGGTCCTCAAGAGATCCAAGAAAGAAGCAGAGAGCATACATTGTGGACTGTATAATTTTACCTGCAGGCAGAGAAGCGGTCTCAGGGCGAGTCAGGGTGTTCCAGGTTATAGTAAGCCCGTTTATGTAGAATTTTATTTTGTTGCTGAGGATAAGCACTATCTTTCTTTCTGTTTGTACTGAAAAAGTAAAAACAGCAGTAAAACAAAGCTTCTGACAAACCTGCTGTGTTTTCTTCCATAAATAAGTTAAAGAGCAAGGAGACTTGGACGCAACCCACCACCCCCGTCAGAAGGGGGCGCTCTGTTACACTGGTGACAGTGGTGGGATAACTTGTCTGAGTTCAAGAAGACAGCCCACAGTACAGTATAATGATGGAAGACATACTGAAGGCCTTGCTGCAGCAACAACAGCAACAACAACAACAACAACAACAGCAACAACAGGAGTTTAACCAACTGTTGGCAAGCCAGCTGGCTCAGAGCCAGGCCAGTTTACAGGAGATATTACTTCGGTCCACACAGCCCTCAGCAGCAGGAACAAGAGGACCTGTTATGGGACTGCCTACCAGTCAACCCCTCCAGAAACTGAGCAAGGAGGATGATATAGAGGCCTATCTGCTGTCCTTTGAGAGGGTGGCCCTATGGAAAAACTGGCCCCAGACCCAGTGGGCGGGTATACTGGCCCCGCTTCTAACTGGCATGGCACAAAGGGCCTACAACGACCTCACGGCAGAGCAGGCGGCTAATTAGAAATGTCTAAAAGCAGAGATTCTAGCCCGGATAGGGGTGAATCCAGCTGTCCGGGCCCAGAGGTTTCACAACTGGAGATACCAAGGTGATCAACCACCAAGAGCCCAACTATTCGATCTACTCCACCTTACTCACAAATGGCTGTGCCCTGAGAACAATACTCCGGAAAAAATAGTGGAGATACTAGTGATAGATCGCTACTGGAGAGGGCTACCCACGGGAATGTGAGAGTGGGTGGGACAGTATGGATCCCAGACCCTGGACGACTTAGCTGCCCAAGTTGAACGCCATCAAGCAATAAAAAGTATGACGGTGACTCTTCTGGAGAGAAAGCCAGGTCCTGGAAAACGGGGCATATCCTCAAAAGGGCGGCCTACCGAAGGGGCCCCAAGAAGCCGCCATCGAGGACCTCGGGGACTCTATGGCTCCGACAGGAAAGAAAAGGAGGAGAAAAAATATGCCTATTGGCATACCATGAAATGCTTCCAATGCGGAGAACTGGGGCATCTGGCAGCTCATTGCCCAAATCGAGATGAGCCCATGCCGTGTAATATGGGAGGCCAAGTTACCCACTGTGGTATGGTTAATTTGGTAGGCATGACTGAAATGAACCATCCCTTTCTCTCTGAAGTCGTAATAGACGGTAAGAAGGTGAAGGGACTAATTGATTCCGGGAGTGCAGTAACCCTATTGTCACGAAGGGTAGTCGCGCCGGACAGCGGGAGGTGCGGAAAAAGCATGGGCATCACCTGTGTACATGTCACCGTTATGAATTACCCTACGAAAAACATCGGGATCGAGGTTAAGGGCTTGAAGGCCCAAATAACAGCTCCGATAGTACCTCATTTGCCTCATGCGGTAATTTTGGGGAGAAATTTCCCATACTTTGAACACCTCATACATACCGACAGCTGTGGAACAAACGCAGGGTCTATACTAGAGATCTTCCCATTTAAAGATAAGGAACTTTTTTCCAGCCGAGAAAAAGTAAGGAAATCACGTCAAGAAAGACCTAAGGAAAAAAAAAGGGGAACAGAAATCAAAAAGGGGTTAAGCTGAGACGAGGCTCTGATAACTTCTCAGCCCACTTCTGAGGAGACAGTAACCTTACAGGGTTCGTCCCCTAATCAGGATATAAACCCTCTGGAGCAAAGTGAGATGGCTGAAGAGCAAAATGTTCTCCCGGGAGGCGAAAACTTTGGGAGAGACCAAGCAAATGACCCTCTCCTACACAACATCCGCCAAGACGTGGTCAGTGTGAATGGGGAAATCTTAGAGGGTCGAGAAAATCCCCAGGGACCTTTTTTCGTGTTGAAAAAGGACCTCTTATATCGGGTGGTAAAATCAGAAGCGGAGGTCACCGAACAATGGCTGGTACCACAGGGTTATCGAAGAAAAGCGTTAGACATGGCACATAATGATCTTTTCGTAGCACATCTGGGGGTAGAGAAAACCTTGAACCGAGTGTTGAAGAGATTTTACTGGCCTGGGGTGTATGAAGAAGTTCGCCAGTATTGCCTGTCATGCCCTGAGTGCCAGCTAGCAAGCCCCCGTCCCCAGTTAAAAGCTCCTCTAATACCCCTTCCAATTATATAGGAACCATTTGAGCGAATAGCAATGGACCTTGTGAGACCACTAGAACGAACAGTTAGAGGACATCAATACATTCTAGTGATAGTGGACTATGCTACCCGCTACCCAGAGGCCGTGCCACTAAGAACCGTTAACTCCAAGAGTATTGCAAAGGAACAGATTCTTCTTTTTTCAAGAGTGGGCATACCTAAGGAGATACTGACAGACCAAGGGACACCTTTTGTCTCAAAGTTGATGAAGGATTTGTATACCCAACTTCGAGTGAGAGCCTTGAGAACTTCAATATACCACCCACAGACCGATGGGTTGGTAGAAAGGTTCAATAAAACACTAAAGAGTATGATCCGGAAAGTGATGGACAAAGACGGAAAGAACTGGGACCTACTACTGCCCTTTCTACTTTTTGCAGTCCGAGAGGTGCCACAAGCATCTACAGGTTTCTCTCCATTTAAACTCCTGTATGGGCGTCATCCACGGGGCATACTGGATTCTCTTCGTGAAATGTAGGAAGACCAACAGGACCAAAGTGAAAATATAGAGTTTGTTCAAACATTGAGAAACCGAATTTTACAAATCACCCCCCTAGTTAAAGAACATATGGAACAGGCACAACGGCACCAACAGACCTACTACAATCGAGATGCCCATATCAGGAAATTCCGGCCAGGCGACAGGATAATGGTCCTGGTTCCGACAGCCAAAAGCAAGCTCTTAGCAAAATGGCAAGGACCCTATGAGGTAATAGAGGCTGTAGGAGACGTAAACTATAAAATCAAACAGCCGGAAAAGCGTAAGCCGGAACAGATTTATCATGTGAATCTTTTAAAAGCCTGGCGTGAGCAGGAAGCAGAAGTAATGCTCGACTTAGGAATCATCGAAGAGTCCAACAGTGAATGGTGTAGTCCCATCGTCTTGGTCCCCAAACCCGATGGGACAATTTGTTTCTGCAGCGATTTCCGGAAGTTGAACGAAGTCTCCCAATTTGATGCTTATCCCATCCCCCGAGTAGATGAGCTAATAGACCGGCTAGGGCCAGCAAGATTTATGTCCACCTTAGACCTGACTAAAGGATATTGGCAAGTACCCCTAACAAGGTCAGCAAGAGAGAAGACTGCGTTTTGTACCCCTGGCGGCCTGTTCCAATATATAGTCTTGCCTTTTGGTCTTCATGGAGCCCCGGCCACATTTCAGCGGCTTATGGACAAACTCCTTAGTCCCCATTCTGAGTATGTGACGGCCTATTTGGACGACATAGTGATACATACCCCAAGTTGGGATTCCCACCTGAACAAAGTGGAGAAGGTCTTGGAGACCCTGAGGAGAGCGGGCCTCACCGCAAACCCCGCGAAATGTGCACTTGGGCTGATAGAGATAAAATATCTTGGATACACGGTTGGTAGAGGACTGATTAAACCTCAACTTAACAAAGTGGACGCAATACAGGGATGGCCAAGACCATTAAGAAAAAGGCAGGTGTGGGCATTTTTAGGAATAGTCGGATACTATCGAAGATTCATACCCGGATTCGCCTAAATCGCAGCTCCCTTAACGGACCTAACCCGACAGAGGGCCCCGGATACTGTACAGTGGAACCCAGAAGCAGAAAGGGCGTTTGGAGACCTGAAAGTGGCCTTATGTCATGAGCCCATACTAATGGCTCCCAACTTCCGGTGCCCCTTCATATTACAGACGGATGCCTCCGCAGTTGGGTTAGGAGCAGTGTTGTTGCAGGAAAAAGAGGGGGAGGAACATCTGGTGCTGTACCTCAGCAGGAAGCTGTTGCCAAGGGAACAACGGTATTTGGGGGTGGAGTGTGAATGCCTGGCCATAAAGTGGGCTAACGAGGCCTTGAAATATTACCTCCTGGGGAGAACTTTTAAACTTGTCACAGACCAAGCCCCATTGTGGTGGATGCATCAGAACAGGGAGCGGAATGGTAGGGTGACCAGGTGGTTTCTTTCCCTTCAACAGTACCGATTTAGGATAGAACATCGGGTGGGGAAGAAACACGACAATGCAGATGCACTGTCCAGGGTCCACTGCCTCTCGGCTCAGGTAGCTCAACTACGTGGTGTTGAGCTGAGGGGGACGATATGTAATAAAGTGCTTATGGAACTTATGGAATTTTCATCCAGGAGATAGGCCAATTAATATCCTCCAAACATCACATAAAAAGTAGTAATTGGCTGTTAATAAGCATCTATCCAATTGTCGTTGTGGAAGTATAATAGGCCTAATCACTCAATAGCAAGTGTAAGCTAAATACTGTACATATATGAAGAAAAAAAACACTCAATATAACTAGTGCGTCCTGTTGGTAAAAATATGATTATCTATACTTGTAAATGATTTTTAGAGGACTCATATAGCGTGCCTCAATTAATTTGATAAATATTAATAATGCTTGTATATGTATAGTGTACATTTTGTGTTTATTCTTATTGTACATAGCCATGCATTACCTGTAGTGTATTGAGACTATTAATTGTGATATCTATGTGACATGTGTAATAGGCAGCTAGTGATTACTTATATCATTTCCTTCCTCATTTTGTGTTTAGATTTAGTGACACTTGACAAACTGATCTACCTCACAAATAGGAATAACATTTGATTCTTATGCTGTGATTACGTCATTAACTATGTAATAGGTTTAAATAAATAATTATTACAATTATTGAATGAAGCTATTTAACTCCAACTAGTGTAATAAAGTGCAGCAGGAATCCCTGATAACCTACAACACAGTACATCAGGGAAGATATATAAGCCACAGATGGAGCAAAGCCATATACCCTGGACTGACATAGAAAAGGTTAATCCAAAATCTTCAGCCTAATTAAGCCAACACCTGACCCTGCTCATGAGCAGTTAAAAAGGCTGCTCAGTGAAGTTTGCACTCTCTGCCTAGCAGTCTGAGGAGGAAGGTGTAACTGAGAGACTTTCCTAAAGGAGAGAGCCGCCCGCTTCTGTTCAGGAGAAATCAAGCTGAGTAAGGAGCCATCCAAAAGCCCCCCCCCCCATTCCTGATAAACCGGATACAACTTGGGGGATAAAAGGTTGGTGCCAAATACATATTATTTTCATCATACCCAGAAAAAGAATTACAAATGCCCCAGGGAGAAGAGAGTATTAAGGGAGAGTAATCATCCCTCATCACAAGAGGGTGACAAGGGTCCCTGGGGTGAAACATAAGCGAGAGAAGGGTGGGCCCTATGCTTCACCCGCTATTGACAGAGAGAGAAGAGGAAAAAAGGTCCTCAAGAGATCCAAGAAATAAGCAGAGAGCATACACTGTGGACTGCATAGTTTTACCTGCAGGCCGAGAAGCGGTCTCAGGGCGAGTCAGGGTGTTCCAGGTTATAGTAAGCCCGTTTATGTAGAATTTTATTTCGTTGCTGAGGATAAGCACTTTCTGTTTGTACTGACAAAGTAAAAACAGCAGTAAAACAAAGCTTCTGACAAACCTGCTGTGTTTTCCTCCATAAATAAGTTAAAGAGCAAGGAGAACCGGACGCAACCCCCCCCTCCCCCCAACACCGACCCCCCCCCCCATCAGAGGGGTGGGCTCTGTTACACTAGGTTATAAAAGACTGTTCAGTGAGATTTATATTGTTATCCTATATACACTATATTTGGCAAAGCCATTTGTTTTATTATCAATTAATCATTGTTTTTAGATCAAAGGATCAAAGGCATATCACTTGCAAAGAACTTTACACTTCTTTACCTTTGTCTATTGAAACAAAGGGTTTCAACTGCGGTCTGACAGCCTAGTTACAGTATCTATGCTTGATGACTTAAGCAGATCTGTGGATCTCCCATAGAATTCAATGGGGTCCGTTCTACCTCTTGCCGTGAGATCAAATTCATCCAGGAACCTAGCTTGGCCCTGGGACGTGGTTCGGACTGGGTATTGTGGTTGGCTACTGGAAGTGGATACTGGTCACCCTTAAAGTTATTGTACCCTCAAAATATTTTTATTATCTATATGCAAAATATACACCCTAAAACACATAAAATGAATGTCTGAAAAATGTAAACTTGACCAAGAAAACTCTGGGCTCAGGTGACCTAGTGGATATATTTCTTGGGGGTCTAGGGCATGTAGCCAGAGCTTGAGGATGCATCAGAAAATATAAACAGAACAATAATTATATTTTAGTCCTATACCCATAACAAAGTGATATTGTTATTAGAAATGTCTTTATGGCTAAATGAATAGCTTTGGTCCATCTGGTCACAGTGTATGTAGGGGTCCATTTGCCAAAGCCAAACAGTCCAACAGTTCCTGGGGTTGTGACATTATGCATTACCATTATACAATCTTACCTTTAAACCAACATATGAACACATTTTTATAAAGCCTCCTGTTCTTCAGGTAGCATTTGCACCACACCAATGATGGTAGAGTATGGTCTGCTACATTTAAGACTTAGCTTTGTGGATATAATAAACATATATTCTTATTATACCTTAATCCAAGTGTCTGTGTGTTTCTAATGTTTACTGATTTGAAGTGATGTCGCGAACATCAAATTTTGGGTTCGCGAACAAAACCCACAGGGACTCTTTCTGGCCACAATAGTGATGGGAAAGTTGTTTCAAGGGGACTAACACCTGGACTGTGGCATGCCGGAGGGGGATCCATGGCAAAACTCCCACGGAAAATTACATAGTTGATGCAGAGTCTGGTTTTAAGCCATAAAGGGCATAAATCACCTAACATTCCTAAATTGTTTGGAATAACATGCTTTAAAACATCAGGTATGACGTTGTATCAATCAAGTAGTGTAAGGGTTACACCCGCTTGACAGTAACAGACCAATCTCCCTGTTTAATGCACCGCAAACAACCGCAAACAGTCCCTTTGCACAACCGCAAACTCCCCATTTGCACAAGGTTGGATACCAAGCTAGCCATGTCCCGTTCCTTGTCCACACTGATGTCATTGAAGGTCTCTTTCTCCACCCAGCCACCAAGGGTCCCCGAAAGGTGACAACAAGCCCCCTGGGACACCTGCTGTGTTTGGTCTTCCACCTCCTCAAGGCCACCTTCCTCCTTTGACTCCTCTTCTTCAGACTACCAGAGTCTGGGGGCTTCCACTGCCCAGCATGAAATATTATACACAGGTCAGAGTCTGGGGGCCTCCACTGCCCAGCATGGAATATTATACACAGGTCAGAGTCTGGGGGCTTCCACTGCACAGCATGGGAAATTATACACAGGTCAGAGTCTGGGGGCTTTCACTGCCCAGCATTGAATATTATACACAGGTCAGAGTCTGGGGCTTCCACTGCACAGCATGGAAGATTTGCCTCTGTCTGAATTATTATAAGGTGTGTACTGTTAAGTAGTACTATTCCTATCGGTTTAATCCCTGTTACGTCCAATCAGGGGACGTGTATATGGCATGGATTTTTGGAAGCGGGAGATGGAAAAAGATGCATGGTCGGTTCTCCCACTTCAAATTTGGGGCACTGCGCATGCAATCTAAGGTGCCACCAGATATGAGTGTCACTGTGCACTGGCAAAAGTTGGCATAGTAGGCGCTATTGGCCTCACACACACGCCTGTAGGCAGGCAACAGATATTCAATCGATTACAGTCAAATAAGTGTTGTTTTATGTCACTGTACACTACGGTTGCACCAGATATGACGTATCACTGTGCACTGGCAAAAGTTGGCAGAGTAGATGCAATAGGCTTCACACACATGCCTGTAGGCAGGCAATTGCTGTTCAATCTATTACAGTCAAAAAAGTGTTGTTTTATGTCACTTTACACTACGGTTGCACCAGATATGACGTATCACTGTGCACTGGGAAAAGTTGGCAGAGTAGATGCAATAGGCTTCACACACACGCCTTTAGGCAGGCAATTGCTATTCAATCTATTACAGTCAAAAAAGTGTTGTTTTAGGTCACTGTACACTACGGTTGCACCAGATATGACGTATCACTGTGCACTAGCAAAAGTTGGCAGAGTAGATGCAATAGGCTTCACGCACACGCCTGTAGGCAGGCAACTGATATTCAATCTATTACAGTCTACCATGGTCTCCTGAGACCCGGTTAAGCCAGACAAGGGGATTGTGGTCCGTTATAAGGGAAAATTCCTGTCCGTATAAATAGGGGCTCAACTTCTTTAATGCCCAGACCAGGGCTAAACACTCCTTCTCCACTGCCACATAGCTCACTTCCTGAGGTAATAACTTTCTGCTGAGATATGCGACAGGGTGCTCTCCTCCATATTCCCCGACCTGGCTCTTGGGAGAACGTCGCCTGCTTCTCCCACAGAAGCTGTTTTGCCTGTACCGTCTCCGTGGGGCTTAACCGATCCCCTAGCTGTACAAGGCTGGGGAGGTCAGTCTAGGGGTCCTTCTCTAATAAGTCAGGCAGGGGTAAGTTCTCACACACTGCAGCGACATCTTCTGGTTTCTCCTGATACTCCTTCAGCCTATTCACATGGAAGGATCGCTGAATCCTTTCATCTGCACAGCTGGCTATAAGGTAGGTAGTATCACATACCTGAGCTACTATCTTATACAGGCTATGCCAAGATGCTTGCATCTTGTTCGTCTTCACAGGTTTAAGCACTAAAACCTTTTGCCCCACCTGGAGGACCCGCTGTCAGGCACCCCGATCGTACCACCTCTTCTATCTCCCCTGGGCCGACTGGAGTTTACTTACTATTAGGGACAGTTTCTACATGTGGTCCCGGAGTTCCAGAACATAGGGCACGATGGAAGTTCCTTCCTGTTCAGTCTCTCCTTCCCAGTGTTCTCTAATGAGATCTAGGGGTCCGCGGACCCTTCTCCCATAGAGTAGCTCAAATGAGTGAACCCAAGTGTCAGTAAAGGTCCTCAAATCGCTCGCAGAGACCGTTAGTCTGTGGGTGATAGGGTGAGCAAAGCAGCGGTTTAATGCCACACACCTTCCACAGCTGCTGGGTGAGCCCAGCGGTGAACTGAGTTCCCTGGTCGGAGAGAATCTCCTGAGGGAACCCTACCCTAGTAAAAATCTTAACCAGTGCATCAGCTACTGTCTCCACCTCAATATTAGACAGCGCTACTGCCTCTGGGTAACGAGTGGCATAGTCCACCACAGTGAGAATATACTTCTTACCTGATGGACTAGCTCTGTCCAGGGGACCCACAATGTCAATGGCAATGCGGGAAAAGGGTTCCCCAATGATAGGCATAGACATAAGCCTAGCTTTTGGGTGATCCCCCCCGTTTACCCACCCGTTGACATGTGTCACAAGTGCTACAGTATACCCGCACATCTCGGTTAAAATTGGGCCAAAATAAATTTTGAGTATTTCAAGCAGTCTTCCTTACTGCCTTACTTCAGCTCTTATCCCAGATCTCAGGATCCAATAGCAGCTGAGCTGTCTAAGGTTCTCTCTCCCAGCTTCTCCAAACAGACTGCAGCTCCACACACTGCTCACAGCCCTTAGGCCAGAGTCTAATTAGCAGCCCTTCCCATGTCTGCTTTCCAGGCTTTAAAGTGAAGCTTCAGCTGGGGCCAATTTGGAGTTCTCCAGGAGTTTAACTCCGTAACTCCTGTCAAGAACTCTTCATCCTTCTGTACCTGGCACCATACTCTAGGTGACAAATGGTCACAATAGGCACATAGCAATTTTCTGTTTACTATTTCCAAAAAATAGTTTTGTGTATATATTTTTCTCATTTCACTTCACCAACTTAGACTATTGTGTTCTGATCCATCACATAAAATTCAGATTAACAAAACCTTGAACTTAAGGCTGTAATTTAACAAACTAGGTAAAAAGTCAAGCAGGGGGGGAACTTTTGCAAGGCACTGTAAGTGGGGCAAATTTGAAGCATGCAGCCCTTACATGCTACACATTGGACTTACGAGGCTGGAATTTAATATGGCCCAGAATATGTGGCAAATGTGAACTGACTATACATAGCAGAAACAGAACAGGGCCCAATATCACCTGGGTCCATTGGTTGTAAAAATATTCACACATTTCTACCAAAAACCTGTTTTATTATCTTGAATAATAATGATCTCTATTAGAAATATATCAGGACTCTGGTAGAACATGGGATCTCAGAAAACATACTTACCTACAGATAACCTTGTGTAAATCACACAATTTTTCAAGCAAACAGAAACCCTTTCTATCCACTCGGTATAAAACATAGACCATGGAAAAGAGATTGCTTCTTTTAAAAAAAATTCTGCCTTATTGTTATTTTATTCAAAGGTATGTTCTCATTTGCCTGGAGTACATTAATAATTTATCAAACCTTTCATGTGTGACCTTTAAATAAGTTGACAAAGAGTACCAAGTAGAATGTATTAGCACCCTTGTACCAATCTGTCATTTATTTCTTATTGTAATTTATGGCACTTTTACTTTCTATTTCTAAACTTTCTTTTTATACATATTGTGTATTAATAAATAGCCTATTTACAATGTCAAAACTACTGAGCATGCTCCCATTCTATTACAGTCTATTACCTATAGAAATAGACTGCATAGTTAATGGCTTGAAATGTTATGCTAAAGAGCAATTTCCCTCTGTTTAATGCTATATTTTTATAGCACAAAAATTAACTATTGTTAATAATAATTTTATACTAAATGTCATCCATAATTATTGATTTTCATCTAGAAGTAAAATTATTGATATTAGTTTTTGCTTATGTATATAAAATAGGATTCACACATTAGATTCAAAGGAAGATTATCTTTAAAAATCACACTTTTTTGGAATTTAATTATAGTAGGTGAAAGGCAATATTAAAATTTGATGGACACCATTGAAAAGGATCAAATAGTTACCTTAAGCAGGATAGAGATCTCAAACTTAATGTAAAAAGTATATTTTTTTAAATAACGTTTGTCAGTGTGGTGTTGGAAAAGTTCTCCAGTAAACCTAAAATCATGACTGGGTTTCTATGTGTGAAAATTACAACAACCAAATTTAGTGCACAGAACTAGTTTATTTTTAAACTGTTAACAATAAAATTATGAGGTATATTTATAAGTGGAGATGAAAGTTGAGATGCAAGGTGGAGCTAAATATTCCCATACCCTATATTTTCTATTGGAGATATTTATTAAAAACAGTAAACATTTATCCCCATCTGATAAATAGCTCCCATAAAAAAGTATTTTATTTTTTAACTCGACTGAACTCCACTTATCTCCACTCTTATCCCATGTTGAAAATATATTCCTGTGTTACTCCTCCTATTTCCCTTATTGTAACATTTGTTTTAACTTTGAGTGCTAGCATTGTATGCTTTTTTGTTTGGCACCTTATCATACTCTCGCCTTTTCAAATATATATACTGATGATCAAAAATATGGTCATTATAATTGCTGTTAATACTGGTGTATACATTATTAGCCAGTATTCCTGAGTTAAAAGTATTAACCTGGGAAGAGTGATGGAAAACAAACTGATGATTCAGCAAATATAGATGTGCCACCAGAGTCTTAGGAGAAAGGAAGCTTCAAGGTTAGTTGGAGCTTAGTTTTAGGATAGATTAAAATATAAATATTTTTTGACAAGTGATTAATAATAACAGTAAGTTCATGTATAAAGCTGTATAACTTGTATTAAAAGAAAATATTACTTTAAGTTAGAAAAAAAATGGTAAAAAGGCACAATATAAAAGAGGGTTTATGATTATGAGAAGAAGGCCATATACTCAAAGAAATTCTAAATACAGATCAAGAGAGATACAAGTGCACTCAGTAGTTACCTTCACTTTTTTCTATTTGTGCAAAATGAGTGGCTTTGAATAGTGGCTATATTGTATGAACAGCATTGCTATATACATATCTGTATACCTGTGTAAACAATACTAAAAGTAATAAGCAATGTGTCAAATTTAACTATACATGTTTAAATCATACGTTTATACATTTTTGACATTATGACTTTTTTATCACACATTTTGTTTGTTCAAATTCATCACAAATCAAGTACAACTATGACAAATATAATTTTCATACACATCATACATTTCAGTTTCATACATTAAATAAATATACCAAAAGTATAATAGTGAAATTGCTTAATTATTTTGTTAATAAGAATCTTCAAATTATATTAAAATCTTCATATTTCTGTATGATGTACCAAGTATTTTACTACATATATTTAAAATTTCTAAAAGTAAATCTACTTGATGCTAAAAGTAAATCTACTTGATACTCTGATATCAATTGATAAATCTAATTGATGCACCATTTATATGTCCTACAGGCATCTAAAAATTCATATTTACCCTTTTCTCAGTATAACCCAAACACATTTAATGGATCTTTTTTTAATAGCTACTATAGTAATTCTATAAATCATGGACTCAAATACCATTGAACAATCATTGTATATGACTTTTCATTAAGCTACATACAAATAGAACTTTTCCTTGCTCCTTCTCAAATTATTCTCCTTTATTTAGTTGATATAGTTGATTGAAAATCTATCTCCCATTCTCTCCTATAACTATCAACTATGTTAATGAAATTGAAATTGAAATATAATAGATAGAAGACCATTGCTCATACCTTCCCTTGCATTCCTAAAACATACATTTGTAATCCATAACTGGTATCTTGTTCTTTAACTTATGTTTTTCAAGTAATGTACCTAGATATTTAGTAAGTTATAATTAATATATTCTTTTCAACTATTGATTTTGTCAGTAAGTACCACCCACTGTTCAAACATAAAGATCATTCAGAAAATCTGCTATTTTTAATGTCTTCATTTCTCTCTCCCTCTTAGAGACTATGGGCTCCGTTCCATGACCCATGTATGGAAAATAATGACTAAACTTTACTTGTAAATCACTACCAAGCAATCACTTCACACACCATAAAAAAAACTACAGGAAAGGCTGGTAAAGTACCTAAAATCATAACCCACAGATACCCACCCATTCCGGTATTCCGGTATTGAAATCATGGCACTCTGAAGGGTGATATTTTATAAAAATCTTATGCATACATTAACCCACCTATAGTGGCACAAAAAATGCTGTGAGAAGCATACAGTCAGGTCCATAAATATTGGGACATCAACATAATTCTAATCTTTTTGGCTCTATACACCACCACAATGGATTTGAAATGAAACGAACAAGATGTGCTTTAACTGCAGATTTTCAGCTTTAATTTGAGGGTATTTACATCCAAATCAGTTTGTATATGTGCCTCCCACTTTTTAAGGGACCAAAAGTAATGGGACAATTGGCTGCTCAGCTGTTCCATGGCCAGGTGTGTGTTATTCCCTCATTATCCCATTTACAAAGAGCAGATACAAGCTCCAGTTTTCATTTCAAGTGTGCTATTTGCATTTGTTGCTGTTAACTCTCAATATGAGATCCAAAGAGCTGTCACTGTCAGTGAAACAAGCCATCATTAGGCTGAAACAACAAAACAAACCCATCAGAGAGATAGCAAAAACATTAGGTGTGGCCAAATCAACTGTTTGGAACATACTTAAAAAGAAAGAATGCACCGGTGAGCTCAGCAACACCAAAAGACCCAGAAGACCACGGAAAACAATTGTGGTGGATGACCGATGAATTATTTCCCTGGTGAAGAAAACACCCTTCACAACAGTTGGCCAGATCAAGAACACTCTCCAGGAGGTAGGTGTATGTGTGTCAAAGTCAACAATCAAGAGAAGACTTCACCAGAGTAAATACAGAGGGTTCACCACAAGATGTAAACCATTGGTGAGCCTCAAAAACAGGAAGGCCAGATTAGAGTTTTCCAAACAACACCTAAAAAAGCCTTCACAGTTCTGGAACAACATCCTATGGACAGATGAGACTAAGATCAACTTGTACCAGAGTGATGGGAAGAGAAGAGTATGGAGACGGAAAGGAACTGCTCATGATCCAAAGCATACCACCTCATCAGTGAAGCATGCTGGTGGTAGTGTCATGGCGTGGGCATGTATGGCTGCCAATGGAACTGGTTCTCTTGTATTTATTGATGATGTGACTGCTGACAAAAGCAGCAGGATGAATTCTGAAGTGTTTCGGGCAATATTATCTGCTCATATTCAGCCAAATGCTTCAGAACTCATTGGACGGCGCTTCACAGTGCAGATGGACAATGACCCGAAGCATACTGCAAAAGCAACCAAAGAGTTTTTTAAGGGAAAGAAGTGGAATGTTATGCAAAGGCCAGGTCAATCACCTGATCTGAATCCGATTGAGCATGCATTTCACTTGCTGAAGACAAAACTGAAGGGAAAATGCCCCAAGAACAAGCAGGAACTGAAGACAGTTGCAATAGAGGTCTGGCAGAGCATCACCAGGGATGAAACCCAGCGTCTGGTGATGTCTATGCGTTCCAGACTTCAGGCTGTAATTGACTGCAAAGGATTTGCAACCAAGTATTAAAAAGTGAAAGTTTGTTTTATGACTGTTAATCTGTCCCATTACTTTTGGTCCCTTAAAAAGTGGGAGGCACATATACAAACTGTTGTAATTCCTACACCGTTCACCTGATTTGGATGTAAATACCCTCAAATTAAAGCTGAAAGTCTGCAGTTAAAGCACATCTTGTTTGTTTCATTTCAAATCCATTGTGGTGGTGTATAGAGCCAAAAAGATTAGAATTATGTCGATGTCCCAATATTTATGGACCTGACTGTACATGTACAAATCTGACAGTTTTATCACACACCTTGAAACACCTTAATTATATCATATGTGAGGTTTGATACCTTCTATTCAACACAGATTAGAGTTTAATATTGCATCAGGTCCTATTGTTATCTAAATATTAAACCCTCAGTGGACCACCATGGTAATATTAACTCTAACCATGAGGGTCCTCATGGACCCCCATGGCACCCAACATTAACCTCTGTGCCATGGGGCTTCCCTACTTAGCATTGTGTGGTCCATATTGGATTCCCATGTAGGTTAACCCCCACCATAGGAGTCCATAAGGACCTCCATAGTCCCTATGACTATAAAATACAGTAAAAACAATCACATAAAATAAAATAAGTAATTGCCAAATAAAATTACCTGTAAAGGGAGGATTTGGTATACTTACCTACCCTGTGATGGTCAACAGCGCCCTGGTCCTAATTCTTCAGCCCTGTATAAGTAGGCTATCTATGTTGATTGAAGAATCATGTTCTCTTCAATCTTGCTTGAAGCCCATATTTCCCTTCCTCTACTTCACCTCCTGGCCTCCCCCCAGAACTACCATTCGTAGTCCTCCCCCTCCACACTCTCTCTCACTCCCTCTCTTGCTCGCCCTCCCTCCCTCCATTCCTTTGCTCACTCCCTCCCTACCTCTCATCCCCCTCGGCTCCCAGGGGCCCATCTTTCTCCTCTCTTCCTCTTCTCATCCCCACCTCTCCCCTCCTCTCCCCTACTCGCTCCTCCCTCCATAATAATCACAAAAATAAAATAAGGATTAATCATGAAAAATGTAGATGTATATATTTTTGATGTAAAAAAAAAACATATGTTAGGGTGTAGAGTGGGGGTGAGGGGGTGGATGGTGTGGCCTATCTTTTTTGAATAAACCACTATTCCTCTCTCAGAGCCTCCACTATTACTATTCATCCCCCCTTCTCCTCTCCTCTCCCTTTCTCCCCTCCTCTCCCTCCTCTTCTCCATGGGGCTCCCTCTATCTATATTTCCACTGTTTGGCGATGTGGCTCTTCATGGCCAGCATCAGAAATTGAAGGGGCTTGTTTTGGGAAGCTGATAGGGATGAAGATGGGAGGCATAGGAGACACACTTCAATGTTTGCACAAAGCTGGAAATTTAAACAAGCTTGAGGCTAAGGAGACCTCTCCCCATAGTTGGTTAACTTTCGGACAAATCTACCAGGTATGGAGGAAGGAGCCCACACCCTGGCAATCCCATAAGCAGTTGGGATTTGGTGCAAGTTTCAATTTATAAAGTTTGTCAGGTGTAATGTATCTTCTATAGAGAACTTCAATGGAGGCCATTTGTATTTGTGTTTATACATTATTGACCTGGAAATTCTGGGGGTCTTGTTGTGCCAAATAAAGATCAAGATTTGGCGTTGGAATCTCTACAGGTGCAATTGGTAAGATGCGAAATAAGTATAAAAGGCGGGGGAGAATATTCATTTTAAGAGAGTTTATACAGCCAAGTTGAATTTGACATTTAGACCAATTTTGGATATTTTGGCCCATCTCTTTATAGTGCCATGTAGTTGGCAATGTGGAGATCTGATAACAGAGGGTGATGTTAACCCCTAAATATTTGCAGCCTTATTAAATTGCGATTCAGCAAATTTAAAAGGGCTCTATTTAAGCACATAGCATATTTATTTTACAGCAGTTTTTATACTTCTATCCAAAAGCAAGGTCTTCATTAACTAAAAACTGCTGTAAAAAGAAATATGCTATGTGCTTATATAGAGCCCTTTTAAATTTGCCGAAATCGCTATTTATAAAGGCTGTTGATGTGTGTCTGGCCAGGAAAATTTGAAGTTTTGGTGAAGGAATTCAAGGTTGGATGGGGCTAGTGAAATATTTAGAGCTTCTGTTTTCTCTACATTTATTCTCAGGCCTGAGAATCCTCTAAAGTTTCAAAAACCTGTAAGGCTGGGGCCAAGACTGTAGGCTCCATAAGAGAGCATAAGAGGTTGTCTGCAAAGAGACAGCATTTAAAGTGGTCTTGATCTATTTTGATTCCATGAATTTTGGAGCTGGACCTTATGGATTGTGCTATAGACTCAATTGCCAAGGTAAATAGTAAAAGTGAGAGCAGGCAGCCCTGCCTAGTGCCACGTTGGATATCAATAAATGTTCTTGAGTCAACGGGTAGTTTTAAAGAAGTCTTGGGGATCGGTAGTATGTGTCAATTAGGTTCATAAAATTACCCTTAAAGCCGAATTTTGTCAAGGCTGCTCTGAGGTATAACCATTCCACCAAGTTGAAGGCTTTTTCTTTAGGAAGAGCTAGTAGGCATGTCAGAGTGTGGTTCTGATGTGTCAAGTTTATGGTATTTAAATGCCGTCTAATGTTGTCATCTGCTTGTCTGAAGGGAATTAATCCAACTTGGTCTTTATCGATGAGTCTAGGGAGAAATTGGGCTATTCTGTCTGCCAGGAGCTTTGCAAGAATTTTGATGTTGCAGCCGTCTTTCAGAGAAAAAAACTATGTCCATATGGATTAATTATGGGGGGATCGGATGACCCTCTAGGATTCTATTGTATAGATTGGTCAGATGGGGAGAAAGAAGAGCCACAAATTTTTGGAAATAGAGATTAGTAAATCCATCCAGTCCCGGAGCCTTACCATCCTCAAGCCCTGTATAACCCTCATGACCTCTTTTTCTGAAACCTTAGACTTAAGTAATTCTCATTAGGTAACTCTATTGTGAGTCGAGAAAGTGGGAAGATCACATAATTTTAGGAAGGAAGTTGTTCCATGTTTTGTGGGGAAGATGAGAATAGTAAATAGAAATAATATATATATATATAATATTAGGGATAGTAGTGATATCCCCTAAGGTTGTCTTTATTTGGGATACTTTTGATTGGGAGACTTTCCTAGCCAGGAGGGTATCTGGTTTGTTTGCTTTAGAGTATCATTTATGGTGCATCCATCTTATGGCTTTCTCTGTGTGGTTTGACAAGATCAGGTCAAGGTCTAACCTGATGTTTTTTATCCTCTGGCAAAAGCCATTCGTTGGATTTCTTTTTTATTTAGTTAAGTCAGGGACTGTGTTTCAGTGGTAGGGGAGATGTGCCGCTTTGTAGGCTTCATACATTGTCAATTAATACTTGTTGGTGGGGGATATCTTAACAGAGTAGTATAATGAACTGCCCTTATTTGGTTGCAAATTGGCCCTTGAATCTCTGGTTCAGTGGAGAGCACCTTGGGTTGGTTTGGCTTTTTGCCAAAAGGTGACCCGCACTATTTTGTCTTCTGTCATTTTGTCTTCTAGGTCTATGGATCAAATAGGCCCATGGGGTTCCACCTAAGGTTTTGTGGCTCCACTCACCACCTTGCTGGTATTGGCTGCAGATCCTCTAGGCAGCAGCTGGGTTGGTGTAATGTCCAGCAGTGATTTTTCCGAAGCGGGAAGTCTCACCCCTCCTGATTTGCAGATGCATGACAGGGGATCCCGGCAGGCTCTAAAAGCTCCCCCTGTGGTACCACCATCGGAAGCCTATTCCAGTAAGGCTAAGCAGTTCCCTGTTGGTTTTTCAGCTCCGTGTCAGTAGCACTAGGGGCCCAGGAAGACCAGGCCTTCTTTCAGCCATGTGTGCCAGTGGGCTGAGGTGCAAGTAGTAAGTGTGGAATCAGCTGTGGCAGTGTCAGGTGGGAGCGTTATATCTTTAATCTCTATCACTTCTCTAAAAGGGGATAGATTAAATATAATTGAAAATTTTGTATAGTTTGGATGGAGCTCTCTTTAAGCACATGATCTTCTTAAGAGTCGGCTCCACCCCCAGGTATATTAAGTTGTATGGTAAATATTAATGAACAACAATGTTAAATAAATAAATCAATCACATTTTAAAGTCACTGATAACATTATGTGACAGGATTTTTTAAAGCATTTCTTACAATGCTATAAATTCCTAATTAAATATTGGTTTGAACATTTTCTGCAAGTTGCATTTTTTTAATCATTAATTGATAATTATTAAACTGATAAATGAAGATGGGGGAGGCCTCTGGGGCTATTGGGTGTAGAAGGATGGGTCAGGACCAGGCTTCAGGGCCAGTGCTGGGTAGAGACCCCCAGACACAGGCCCCTATTTAATTGTCAAAATTGCAATTACTGGAGGCTATAATGGAGCCTGTTAATGTTACTGATATTCAATTGGCTTTTTTTAGCTACACACAATCGATCTGTTAGTTACAGGCTTAGTAACCTGCACCCAAAATGTCAGGTTACATGTAATTACAGTCTTGAAATAAAATGGGGTCCTTTATACCTTCAGCTACCAACATTCCTGTCAGACGTTGTATTGCCTTTGTTACATATGCAAAAATGTCGTGTTCAGTTACAGTCTTCCCCAATACCCGATACAATAGTGATTTTATGTATCTTGGGGACTTCTATATCAAAGGAACTATAATTTCCCCTTTTATTATTAATTAACTAACAAAAAGTCACAATCCGACTTTGAAATCAAAACTTCTTTATAATCATTTGAACGTTTCTTTAACTTACTTTGAGTATTTGTCCCAAAATGTATTTCATATAATCTTCTTCTTGTATTAAAACAACATTGCCCTCTTTGTCTGATACCTTTAATATAAAATGGGTTTGTTTGTTCCTCAATTGTAACTTATATGTTATGCAAACTACCCATTATTATTATTATATTTCATTTATAAAAAGGCAACATATTATGCAGTGCTAGGGCTACAATATGAGTAAAAATTTACATAGGTCTGAAGACAGTAAAAATAAGGCAAGAGGGCATATTTGTACATATACCTTGGTACAGGAAGAGATGAGGACTTGCAATTGTGAGTGCTTAGAATATAAGAATTACCCATGCTGTGATACCAAAATTGGACTTTGTTTAGTAACATCTGAAGCTTCTTGTAGAAGCTTTAAACTTGTCTATGACTCAAGCTAGACCACCCTGACACAGTTTCCAACAGGAAAGCCAATATTTGTCTTTCACACATGCATATCCATGGACGACTTCTTTGCTTTAATTTGGAATCATGCTATGCTTTATTTTCTACTAGCGAATTGCCCGTCAAAAAATGACGGCAATGAAATTGTAAGTTAGCTAATGCTGTTTAGTGTGTAATAATGAAATATATAATACATTAATAAATGAATATACTTTACCTATTTTAAAGCATTGTGTGGAAGAGCTGTGAATGTGTTTTGATGTTGCTGCAGCATTAGTGGTGTGGATCTGCTGTGTAAGCGTGCTGAATGTGTGCAGTGTAACACTGTGCGTGCGCGAGCCCAAACCGTTGTCGTGTACTTCCGCATTGGCGTAAAATGGCGAGTAATGTGTGGTATACGTTTGTATCGGAATATCCTTAGGTGTTTTGTGGTGTTTTGCGAGTTTCTTGTGGTGTTTTGCGAGTTTAGAGTGCTGTAGCCTCGTTTTCGTTTTGTTCGGCGGCCATTTTTTCTCTCGCTTCGATTTTTTTTTAGTCTCTAAACTGTTTTATTTCAAGTTAAATCGAGGTGTAAGTTGTATTTTTGAGGTGCTGGGTGCTCCCTCTTGGTGTAGGTAAGTTTTTTATGTATGTGGTGTGTGTATGTATTGTGTTTTACGTTTTGTAATGTTCGCGAGTTGCGTCCGAGTGTTGCAAGTCCGTAATGTGTGTGAACGTGTGTCGTATGTTGTTTGCGAGTGTCGTAATGTGTGTGTCGTACTGTTTGGGTTGCGACGTGAAGTTTGCGAGGGTCGCAGTTGCTGGCATGGAGCGCCTTCGGCGCTCCATGCCAGCAACTGCGGCCCTCGCTTTGCGAGGTCCTCAGGTGCTGGCAAGGAGCTCAATGCCAGCAACTGAGACCCTTGGGCAGTGCCCTCGCGTAGCGAGGGCCGCAACTCGCTACGCGAGTCGCGGCCCTCGCGTAGCGACAACTCGTACGCTCACAACTATATATGTGATACCACACCAGACATATTACAAAAAGTTACATGTGTTGAGCTCCATTCACCTGAAGTATTAATTTTATTTATATAGAACCTTTACACAGAAGTAGCATGAATCCTAATTTTCTCTAGCTTATTTAGAGACAGTGGTGTGGGTGCTTAGTAGCCCATGGCAAATTAGTCTGCTGCCAATTAAGATTATTTAAAAATTGGGATGGAACTATGTTAAGAAATGTTCTATTATGACAGTACCCTGTGTTTGTAACTGCTGTTTCTTATACAGCTTATTGTGAGGAACCTCTTGTCAAATTATTTTATCTGTAGGGAGGCATGATTGTTTCTTCACCTTAAATTGTGATTGAAATGAGACAATATTTTACTTTTTTTTGCTCTCATCTTTTCTGATTAGTAATAGTACCATCAAGGATGTACTTTCTTCCCATTGATACCTATCTAAACAGCTGAAGCATTATGTATTATAATTGCAGTGAAAAATAGAATATATAGATAGGTAAAAATACCTTCTTAAGGTGTTATGCTTTTAAATATTAAGACCTGCTATATCTGACCACATTTTCTACAGTGTTTACACAAACAATATTTTTTTCCTGGATTTTTCATTTCAAAAGTTTCAGCATCTTGTAAAGCAGTAGTAGAGTGAGGTTTACTAAAGAAGTGAGCATAGTTTCATCTGGAACATTCCGATTATTATTAACACTTCATACCTACATCAAAAATTATCTGTGGCAATTTCAGATACATTTTTGTTGAAGCTAATCAGTCTGAAAAGAAGTATAAAGCCATTTAAAAAAAAAAAAAATCCATAATTCCCCCATGAGAGAGATACTGTATGTTAAAAATGGAAAAGTCTAAGATGAATGTCGATCTAGCCAGGAATGGGAATCCCAGGAAATGGACACACAATGTTTCTATAGATTTAGCAAAACTCTTAAGCTAAATCTAGAAATCTTCAGGCTGTGGTCAATATTGTAATATTAGAGTTTGTGACTGCAATTAGGAAAATACTGAACCATGTTCAGTATTCAGCTCTATTACAAAGACAATCTTTTTTTGTTTTATTAGTGAGTTTATACCATGCAACAAAAACATATTTAAACATCAAATAATCACTTCACTCACTATGTCACTTAGTAAAGATGTTTTTTACTTATTGAATATTGTTAATTATGTTTTTGAACCTAATATTTTTTCAAAAAATGACGGTTAATAAAATTTTAATGCTGTGAAAACTGTTTGCCACACAATATGAGTCTCTGACTTTCTTCACCTTTTTTTATTATGTCCAAAGAAATACAACATTTTGAATAAAACTTTTAATTTTTTTAACTTTCAACTTGTATTTCACCAACAGGTATATAATATATATTTTTTCAATATCAACTCTTTGTCATATATGGAATAACAATATAACAATGTGTAAAGATTTCAGGAAATCATATTGTAAACTATAACATAAATAATTGTAACATGCAACTTATATTTTAAACAATCTTAAACCTTTTTTTTAACAATACTAACATTTTGAATTGATAGTTATCCATGAATAACAGACGACTATGTAAACTTTCTGTAAATAACTATTTTGATCAATAATATGCTTTGTAACATTTTTTTTTTAAACACTTGTTAAACTAAATTGGCATTGAATCCAGAGGAAGCCAAACAATAAACCCCCCCTTTGAAACTTGGCCAATTGTATCAAAGAGGGGGAAAAAAATCCTTCCTGACCCCATTAACTGGTGATGGGATTGCTCCCTGAATCAATAATCTCCATTTAAATTATACAGTTCAATGTTTCTCTCAGTCTCTCTGTGTCTGTCTCTCTTTGTCTGTCTCTCTCTATCTGTCTCTCTTTGTCTTTCTGTCTCTCTCTCTGTCTGTCTCTCTTTGTCTGTCTGTCTCTCTCTGTCTCTCTCTGTCTATCTCTCTTTGTCTCTCTCTCTCTGTCTGTCTCTCTCTGTCTTTCTCTCTTTGTCTGTCTGTCTGTCTCTGTCTGTCTCTCTCTCTGTCTGTCTCTCTCTGTCTGTCTCTTTTTGTCTGTCTGTCTGTCTCTGTCTGTCTCTCTTTGTCTGTCTGTCTCTCTTTGTCTGTCTGTCTCTCTCTGTCTGTCTCTCTCTCTGTCTGTCTCTCTCTGTCTGTCTCTTTTTGTCTGTCTCTGTCTGTCTCTCTTTGTCTGTCTGTCTCTCTTTGTCTGTCTGTCTCTCTCTGTCTGTCTCTCTTTGTCTGTCTGTCTCTCTTTGTCTGTCTGTCTCTCTCTGTCTGTCTCTCTTTGTCTGTCTGTCTCTCCTTCTCTGTCTGTCTCTGTGTGTGTGTGTCTCTGTGTGTCTCTGTGTGTGTGTGTCTGTAGGTGTCTCTCTGTGCCTATCTCTCACTGTCTGTCTCTCTTTGTCTATCTGTCTATCTTTGTCTGTCTGTCTGTGTCTGTCTCTCTTTGTCTATCTGTCTCTCTTTGTCTGTCTGTCTGCCTGTCTCTCTCTGCCTCTCTCTTTGTGTG